>JARSSU010005193.1:0-47450 GCA_029619165.1 Eurosta solidaginis | reverse complement strand
AACTTTAACCAAAAGGTATTAGGTAGTAATCATATATGTAATACTCCCATGATTCAATTACTACAGGTTTGTTCTTCAATGATGACAGATCTTTGACACTCCCAAATTGAAAAATTTCGACGGGTTGCTTTTACGATGTAAGGAAAACGGGGCATAATGCAGTTCCCTTAAATGAAATTGTAGTAGACAAGTATCTTTGGTAGTATATTAGTACTGATAATAATTTTGTAAATGCGAAAAGTTTTTGGGGGGAAATAATTCATTTTTTACTAAATATTTCATGAATGGATAGAGTTATGTTAGTTTGGTCATTCTTTCAGAATTTGTTTGAAGAATGCGGTACGCCAGAATTTTATTCAAAATTTCAAAAATTGTTTCAAAAACTCTCTATCTGAATATTTTGTGACAAATCCTAAAATGGGAAATTTTTGAAAAATATTTGAAGATAGGAAGATTTCGAACTGGCAGCCGACATGGGGTGATACACTACGCAGCAATCGTAATGAACTGACAAAAAAAAAGATAAAATAAAATGGATTATTGTCTTAGAACTTTATATTCCGGCCTTGACTTTGACAGAAGAGTTAAGCTTTTGAGCGGTCCTGCTACACAGGGAGTATTCACCTTTTTATTCTGAAATTTCGGAAAGCTCTTTTCCGTTAAGTATTCATGGAAGCGTTCCGGATAAACCGTAATTTAGAATATTCGGAATACGTTCATTTGATACTACCTCACGCGCGTCCGAATATGCATAATATTCCAAATATAAACCCATTCTCAAAATTCTTAAATGGAGACGAATGTTCCGAACATACGGAGTTAATAGAACAGAAGACCGACTTTTAATACGCGCCCAAAAATATCGAGAGAAGTATCAAAAGACGCGTACTGACCTCAATAACAATAATTCGAAGACGGAAATAAAAATTTAAGTTCGTTCAAAAGATATTGACGAAAAACCGAAAAATGACCCCGGGTCGCGTTGGCGGCCTTCAGCCGAGCTTATAAAAAATTACCCTGTCCGGTCCTCCAATGAGGTGGGATCAAAGTTAAATGCATGCAAATTCCCTTTGTACACAAAATCTTTTTAAGTGCACAAAAGCATTACAACAACCACATGAAAATTGCCAACTTCAACTGCAAATATCTCCGGCAGAGATACAATTTTTCTTTTCTGCCTTAGAATTATTGTTGTCGAGGTCACCTCTCTCGATATTTTTGGACGCGTATTAGCAGTAGATTCCTGTTCTAGACTTTTACCTGAATAAGTTAACATGCCCAATGAGTACATTTCGTTATGGCATCTCCATTATTTACTAATGAAATTTTTACGTGAATCGATTTAATAGTCGAGATTTTGACGTTGAACGATGAATTTTGAATTGGTTTAGGTTTCGTATCTTCATGGGTTTACGAAAGTGCACGATTCCTTGGTGTTCGTACATTTCATAAAACCTATGTTCAGCCACAATAATAGATCATGGCATAGTTAATAAATTCATCATAAAATTAAAATAAATGTTCTAAGGAATTATGCAGTTAAGTACTTATCTGATTGCTTACTATTTCTACTACTAATATTTTTCGAAAACTCGCAAAGAAACAACACAGTTAACGGATGTCAATTCGATTTGGGAGCAAAATGGCTGCAATTGTCAAGAAATGTGTCTGTCGAGCAAACCTCTTGTGATTGAATCATGTAATACTCCTATATTGCTACAAAAGGCTAGGTACATTCCCAAACATCAGAGTGCCGATATATTGCTGTTGAAACGTTTTCGTTTTTGTATTCAAAAAGCCGAATGTACCTAAATTTAAATTTTTTCTTGTCACACTTATGCTGCTACAATCACAAAATTTTGTAGGCTGTCTTGTTTTGATTTCGAATTCAAAACTCATTGCGAGCATTTTCTATTAGCAATATAGGAGTATTACATATATGGTAGTAATACTATTGAGTTTTCAACTTGACCCAAATAAACCTTTGAGATAAAAAACTGTAGTAGGAGGTAAGAGCGGAGCAAAATACTCCGATTGGAATAAAGTCTGAGCACTGCGTCAGTAATGAAACATGTTGTCAAAAGCATGACGTCACGCCGAGAAAATTTATTTCACGGCTAACTATGATTTTTTGCTCTCTCATTTTTTAATGTGGGATCTGTTTATTGGTTCATGATATGTGTAAATATGTAAGGCTGTGAAAAAAAATAAACATTTGCATATGCAGGAGGATACATTTGCACTAACATACATACATACAGTGGCTCACAGCTTATTTCGTGCAGCTATAGAACAAAATTGTTGAGCTATATAGAAAGGAAACTAGTGACGGTGTCAAAAAATTCAAATGCACAGTTTTAATAAAAATATGCTTCTATTTGAACAAATACTTAATTTTCATGTGTTTATACGTTTGTGCTAACTATTTAATAAAAACTAAAATTATCTCAAAAGCTAAGGTCACAGCTTATTTCGTGCACTGCGCCCTGCCTTAGAAAAAACTACTTTTTACTTAGTTTAGTACCTCGTATGACCACCTTTTTATTAAATAACATCTTCAAGATGATTTTCCATGGATGCAATTAGTTTTTGAGGGGGTTCGGGGTGTACCTTATGCCTTTCTTCGACAAGAGTAGATTTTAAATCGCTAATCTTACTAATCTGCCTTAGCCGTGTAGCTAGAGATGGCAAAAAATAAAAATAATCGATTAATTAATCATGTGATTAATTGCAAAAGTAAAATAATTGATTGGAATTGATAAGAATTAATCGATTAATTGCCGATTTATAAAATATATTGATAAAACAATTGAGACCACTATTTCAAAAAGCTACGACAATGCATTAAAATAATTAAAAACAATTTACTTGAAAAAATTCTTTATTTTTTATTTAGCCAAGTTTGTAGAATAAATAGTTTTGCCAATCAAGTGGCAATAATTTTTAGTGACTTCATAGAGCTTGGGATAAACTGTTTTCATGTCATCCCAAGCATATACTACGTTCGATTTAAGTGGCAAAACTTGCGAGTTTAAATAAAAAGTGAACTCGTCTTGAGGTTGCACATCGTCACATGCTCTCTTTTTTTTTGTGCGCGAGAATTTTGTGTGGAGCCCATAAGTCAAAATCGTGTTCTGATTCCACTTGCTGTTTCCATATTGACATCTTTTTTCGGTTATTTCAGCACGAATGTATCTTAATACGGACGCCAAAGCCACCGGATCCTTAAAATTAAACCCTTTTAAATCTTGGATCCAAGATAGTGGATGCAGCTAAGAGGAAAGACTGTTCTATGGTCGCAAGTCTTTTATCAAATTGCTTTAAAATTTCTTGTGTCAGTTTTTGTGCTGCTGGTTGACATTGGTGAATTTTCGAAATTTGTTCATGACCACAATGAACTAGAGGTATTACTTGGCTGAGAGTTCCATGTCGTTCGCCACTTATCTGCACTGTCATGGCCTTTAAAGGTCTTAAAATTTTACATATTTCCATTAGTTCATCCATTTCTCTTGACGTTATCATGGGCGGAGAATCCGGGTAATTTAACAAAATTTGGCTGACGTCGGCGCTAAGTTTGATGAACCGGTCTATCATATAATACGTGGAATTCCAGCGCGTATTTACATCTAGTATAAGTTTCAAAAATTTATCCTCTGGTACGCCAGCGGTTGCCTGCACCTTTCGTATGTCGTCATTGGCTTTAACGCTGCGTTTGAACCATTTCACAATTGTTTTGCATTTTAAAATAATGCCTTGTAAGCAGAAATATCTAATGAATTCGAACAAACCAAATTCATCGTATGGGCGAAACATGGAATATGACGCTTTTTTCCGAATTTTTCCTAGATTATACTGACAATATTTCTTGCATTGTCTGTGACAACAGCCTTAACGTTATCTTCCTCAGTAGAAACATTTTTCATTGCATCGGACAAAATCTCAGATATATGAGAAGCTGTATGGGACTCACTCAATTGATACACACCAATTGTTCCATTAAATGGCTTTGTTTCAAGCAACCCATGAACGGTTATTCTCAACATGCTTTTTCGTGTCTATATTAGTCCATATATCAGTGGTCAGGGTTACACAATGCAGATTTGAAAGCAATGACACACATTTTTTTTCCTCTTCATCAATTTCAGCCTTTATCGTGTTCCTTGTTGGGACTTTGTAAAGTGGGAAATTTTGCTTCATAAAGTCTAAGAAGCCAGCACCTTTAATAAAAGTTAAATTTCTTAGAATAAAATGATAGAATAATTAATGAACACAAAACCTACCTTCGACAAAGGTAAACGGCAAATTATCTTTGACGATCATGTGCATGATTCCATGTGTAATTTTCTTGTTTTTTGTTCCAGAGGAATAGCTTTGAATGTTGGTAAATGCTTTTAAAATTAATGGTTGACTGGCGGTGCTACTCAACTGACTTGGCCGGCTACTTGGCTGACTGGCGCTACTACTCGGCATTTCGTCTGTGCTACTTTCGCATTCATTTGTGATATCGACTACAGTATCCACACTATTTTCATCAATGGTTTCACTGTCATCCTCGTTTGTTTTGGAATCATGCTATAAAATAATGCATTACGCACCCATTCTTTGAAGGAAATTAACTATTTTATCTTACCTTAAACTAATCAACTTCAGCTGTATGTTTCAATTTTAAATGCTGGAACATGTTTGATGTGTTGTTTGAAAATTTTAAACTTTTTCTTACAAAAATTACATACAACCAGGTTGTTTTTTTTTCTTTAATAAAATATTTCCACGCTTTACTTTTGATAGGAGCCATTTTGCGCAATGTTTAATTCATTATTGTTCTTCTTTATATATATTTGCAAGAGGAAATGCGAAGATTACGAAGACCACCTCAGTAACATATCTTACTAACTGCTTTGCTAAGACTTAAAACTGGTTGCTAGAACAGCAAATAGTCTTACGAAAGATTTTTGTCGTGAGACACAGTTGTCAAAATCACCCTGTATTTATGTTTCGGGAGGGGCACCTTTAATAGCCAATAACATGCTGACATTACCTGTTCTTTCGGAAGCATGTCAAAGCAAGTTCATGATTACGTTCAGGGCCCATTTTCTATTGCGAAAGGATTGTTTGCAGCTATGCATTACGGTAAGAGCTGGCAATAAGTATGTATATATCAATTGACAACTGCTTAACATTTTTTTTACATAACGTAAGAAACATAAAGGTCGAACGAAAATTATAGATACTACCATGACGAGCGAATCGCTAAGAGATCACCCGTTCGTCTGAGCTGTCGTCGATCGCAACAATTTTTTTAAAGATTATTTAAGGTTCAGCGAGGAATTAGCTGAAATATGAAGACGTTTGTGGCGTCGTTTTTCTGTATTCTCTTGTTTTATTTCAGTTAGAAATCGGACTAAAAACATGTTCGGTAAGGATTATTTGATATAACAACTAAGTCAGGTTAGAACCTGCGGCGCTGGTTTTCCTATACTCTGCTTTAATTTCAGAAAAAAAAATTAAAAAAAACCGGTCCCGAGGAAATATTTCAACCGCCTTTTTCATTCGGCGGATGGTGTGGCGTGCTCCGCCTAAGCAAGGTAAAATCGAAATTTACAAAACAAGTGTTTTAACATCGAAAAATTTTTTTCTAGACGAGGGTGGCTCTCGGCAGAGGCCAAGCACGCCGAGTGTATTTTTCCTATGAAAAGCTTCTCAGTGGAAATTTAGTAGCCGTTCGGAGTTGACAAAAAATATGTAGGTCCCGTCAAGCTAATTTTAAGGAACCCAGTTGAGCCGCACTAGTACCGAACTAACTCAGAACTATCGCATTAAGAGACGCTCTCCTGGCGGAACTTTTAAAGGCGTCATTAATTGGTTCACTATTCAAGATTATTTGGGGAATATTTCGAGATCGTTGCGGAAACACTGCCGGGGTCTTTTCAATATTACCTAAATTATTTATGTTTTACACTTCTTTTGTCTCGAAACCGGCAAAATATAAAAAAAAGGACGTGTGGCACTCGGGGACTGCCGCGGTAAAGCTATTGCATATTATCAACTTATGCAATTATAATATTTATGCAACATTTTGTTTTCTTTCAAGTTTTGTCTTTGATATTAATTCAAGTTAACCTTTTTAAGCGTGGTGACCGATAAGAAAACAAATTTTTTACTTTTATTGAATAAATGAGAAGTTAATATTTAACTTTAACTTTAACTTTATTCTTAACTTTAACTTTCACTTTAACTTTAACATTCACTTTAATTTTAACTTTATTTATAACTTAACTTTATTTTTAACTTTAAATTTAACATTCACTTTAACTTTAACTTTCACTTTAAACTTTAACTTTAACTATAACCTTAACTTTAACTATAACTTTAACTTTGACTTTAACTTTAACTTTAACCTTAACTTTGACTTTAACTTTAACTTTCACTTTAACTTTTACTTTAACTTAACTTTAACTTTAACATTCACTTTAACTTTAACTTTAACCTTAACTTTCACTTTAACTTTAACATTCACTTTAATTTTAACTTTATTATAACTTTAACTTTATTTTTAACTTTAAATTTAACATTCACTTTAACTTTAACTTTCACTTTCACTTTACTTTAACTTTAACTATAACTTTAACTTTAGCTATAACTTTAACTTTGACTTTAACTTTAACTTTGACTTTAACTTTCATTTTAACTTTAACTTTAACTTTATTTTTAACTTTAATTAACTTTAACCTTCACTTTAACTTTAACTTTCACTTTCACTTTAACTTTTACTTTTACTTTAACTTTAACTTTAACATTCACTTTAACTTTAACTTTAACTTTACCTTACTTTAACTTTAACTTTAACTATAACTTTAACTTTAACTGTAACTTTAACTTTAAATTTAACTTTAACTTTAACCTTAACTTTAACTTAACTTGACTTTAACTTTAACTTAACTTTAACTTTAACCTTAACTTTAACTTTGACTTTAACTTTCATTTTAACTTTAACTTTAATTTTAACTTTATTTTTAACTTTAAATTTAACTTTAACTTTAACATTCACTTTAACTTTAACTTCAACTTTAACTTTAACTTTCACTTTAACTTTAACTTTAAATTTAACTTTAACTTTAACTTTAACTATAACTTTAACTTTAACATTAACTTTAACATTAACCTTAACTTTAACTTTAACATTAACTTTCACTTTAATTTTAACTTTATTTTTAATTAACTTTCGTTTAACTTTAACATTCACTTTAACTTAACCGTGTAAATGTAGTGGTGCCCACCGCTGTTTATGATAGAGCTCCAATTTTATGTATTTGGCCTGTTGCTAACACCGAACCTTTACGAACCTTTTCGAGCCTTTTCGGATCTTTTTTGACAAATATCCGTTACGGTTTTTTTTGATTTAGTCGCCAAGCCCGCGATAAAATCTATGCAATAGCTTAAAGATTTATGAAAATCTTGTAGAATTAAACAGGTACATGTAATATTAAAAATATCCCGCAACATGAATAAGGCCAGAAATAGTCTCAAAGTGAGCCCGAAATTATTCCGAACCCGACTTATCGTTAATTATAACAAAAACAAACTAGCTTTTATTTTTATAATAAAAGTCATAACCCTTGCTAACATAAATCAAATCCGCTTGAGTAGAAACGAATTTTGACGCACATTGGCCGTTTTACAAGGAATATTTCTAATAAAACTGGGTGAAATATAATAAGAAGCACGCTCAACTTTTATAAACACGATTTTTAAAAGGAATTGTATCAATACAGCTTTGATTATTAAGTCAGCCTTATACAACCTCCTAGGAATGCGGAGAACTAGTAGTTTGTTTTCAATCATTAGATGAAAGAGTTCATGGACAGTAACTTTTACCAGACTGTACATATGTATACATAGGTTAGGTGGAACGGGCCGGTCCATGAGGACTGAATGAGTCCGTTGTGTTACCAGAAGTTTTTTTTAACGAACAAGCTCAAAAACCCTATAAAGAATCAGGACCTATGTTATAAAATAACTCCGTCCTCTTGGCAAATACAAGAAGCTTTCTAGGACTTATGCCACTTGTTGCTTCCAGATCTGACAGCTGCATCACTCCTAATAGCTGGAGTCTTAGCCTAGCAAGCTCGATCGTTTCCTCCTTCAACCCGCACTTCCTACATCTGCTACCACTGACCAAACCTAATTTAAAGGCATTTGACGCCAGAAGGCGGTGTCCAGTTAGAATACCCGTCATGAGTATACAGTCCTCTCTTTTTAATGATAGAAGCAATATGTGTACATAATCGAATGAGCCAAGATCCTGCATTCCGGAATTGTTGTATTTGTAATCGTATTTGAAAAAAAGTTTCATGACGTAGCGCTTTTGAAATTTTTCGATTTATTACATTTCTCTCATGTTTCGCTACCAGTGTTCGGAGTACATAAAACTGTTACCTGAGCAAACGACTACGCCGGAGAAAAAATTAAATTTTCGGAGTACATTTTTCTTCCTTTTTGAAAGCGGGCGAACAACTAACATCAAATTGATTTAGTAGCTTGAAAATCCCTTCGATTGTGTTTTTGTCATGTAATGTTTCTCAGCAAAAAAGTTATCTGCCTTATCAGATGCACATGGAGTCGGCCTAAAACGTGTAGGATGACCAATTAATGCTCCCATTAACACACCACATTCTATATCCCCGGATATTTATCGCGAAAAAATATTATTATTATTTTCAGTTACCATACATATTTCATGCTCTTTTAATGACAGAAGGTTTCAAGACCGGGGCAGATTCCTCGCTAAAAAATCACAAGGTGCCAAGTAATGACGGGATATTCGCCGGGCTGTTCAAGCATGGAGGCGAAGATAAAGAAGCAAAGAAAAGTGGGTCTTGCAGTAAATTTGGACAAGACGAAGTACTTGCTGTCATCGTGGCCTTTGTAGCTACGTCACTGTTGACGGATATAAATTCGAGACTGTGAAGGATTTCGTTCATTTGGGAAGCAAAAACAATGTTGGCCTAAAAATCAAACGGAGAATAACTCTTGCCAACAAGTGTTTCTTTAGGCAATTGAAAAGTAAGGTCCTCTCTCGACAACAAAATTCTCGCTCTATAAATCACTCATAATACCTGCCTTGATGTATGGCTCGGAATTATGGAAGGTGTCGAGAGAAAGTAGATGAAATGGCTCTTGGAGTATTCGATATTATAGTTCTATCCGTGATGTCGACGGCGAGTGTCGAAGGAGGTATAATGATATAACTCAGCTGAGCTTTACGCAGACATGACGATAGTGCAGCGATTGAAAATCCAAAGGCTTCGCTAGCTAAGGCATGTTATGCGGATGAACGAATACGCGCCGGCAGCTTGTAAACAGAGGAAAGAGAAAACCTGCACTGAGTTGGGAGAGACAGTTGTAGGAAGATTTTAACTCGGTTGGTCCCCCAATTGGCGACTATTATCGCAAAACAGGGTTAGCTGATGCAGGATTTAGCAGATCACACCCGAACACATTTTTTGCTTATTTTACTTCTTATTTTCTCATTCCGTACGAAAATAGGACTAAAACTGTGAGTAAAATGTGAACAAACATGTCTTAAGACACGAACAATGAGTTCACGACATTCATGCAAACGTCACTTGTAAACAATCAGCTTTTCATACGTATACAATTAAAACTTTAACCAAGTATTAGGTAGTAATCATATATGTAATACTCCCATGATTCAATTACTACAGGTTTGTTCTTCAATGATGACAGATCTTTGACACTCCCAAATTGAAAAATTTCGACGGGTTGCTTTTACGATGTAAGGAAAACGGGGCATAATGCAGTTCCCTTAAATGAAATTGTAGTAGACAAGTATCTTTGGTAGTATATTAGTACGTGATAATAATTTTGTAAATGCGAAAAGTTTTTGGGGAAATAATTCAATTTCTACTAAATATTTCATGAATTGGTAAAGTTATGTTGGTTTTTCATTCTTTCAGAAATTGTTTGAAGAATGCGTACGTTAGAATTTTATTCAAAAATGCACTATCTCAAAATTTGTTTCCAAAACAGCCCTACATGAGCATAAGTTCAATGCATTTTGTCATAAGACGGAATTAACGAAAAGCATTCTGAGATGAGCGTTCTTCAATCTAACTCTAATATAGGGCGTTTTGTGACAAATCTGAATTGGAAAATTTTTGAAAAATATTTGAGATGATTTGAAGAGGCAGCCGACATGGGGTGATACGCTACTCAGCAGCCGCAAGGAACTGACAAAAACAAAAATAAAAGAAAATGGCTTATTGTCTTAGAACTTTATATTCCTACCTTGACTTTGACAGAAGAGTTAAGCTTTTTGAGCGGTCCTGCTACACAGGGAGTATTCACCTTTTTATTCTGAAATTTCGGAAAGCTCTTTTCCGTTAAGTATTCATGGAAGCGTTTCCGGATAAACCGTTAATTTAGAATATTCGGAATAGGTTCATTTGATACTACCTCACGCGGTCCGAATATGCATAATATTCCAAATATAAACCGATTCTCAAAATTCTTAAATGGAGACGAATGTTCCGAACATACGGAGTTAATAGAACAGAAGACCGACTTTAATACGCGCCCAAAAATATCGAGAGAAGTATCAAAAGACGCGTACTGACCTCAATAACAATAATTCGAAGACGGAAATAAAAATTTAAGTTCGTTCAAAAGATATTGACGAAAAACCGAAAAATTACCCGGGTCGCGTTGGCGGCCTTCAGCCGAGCTTATAAAAATTACCCTGTCCGGTCCTCCAATGAGGTGGGATCAAAGTTAAATGCATGCAAATTCCCTTTGTACACAAAATCTCTTTAAGTGCACAAAAGCATACAACAACCACATGAAAATTGCCAACTTCAACTGCAAATATCTCCGGGCAGAGATACAATTTTTCTTTTCTGCCTTAGAATTATTGTTGTCGAGGTCACCCTCTCTCGATATTTTTGGACGCGTATTAGCAGTAGATTCCTGTTCTAGACTTTTACCTGAATAAGTTAACATGCCCAATGAGTACATTTCGTTATGGCATCTCCATTATTTACTAATGAAATTTTTACGTGAATCGATTTAATAGTCGAGATTTGACGTTGAACACGATGAATTTTGATTGGTTTAGGTTTCGTATCTTCATGGGTTTACGAAAGTGGCACGATTCCTTGGTGTTCGTACATTTCATCAAACCTATGTTCAGCCACAATAATAGATCATGGCATAGTTAATAAATTCATCATAAAATTAAAATAAATGTTCTAAGGAATTATGCAGTTAAGTACTTATCTGATTGCTTCCTATTTCTACTACTAATATTTTTCGAAAACTCGCAAAGAACAACACAGGTTAACGGATGTCAATTCGATTTGGGAGCAAAATGGCTGCAATTGTCAAGAAATGTGTCTGTCGAGCAACCTTGTGAGTGATCATGTAATACTCCTATATTGCTACAAAAGGCTAGGTACATTCCCAACATCAGAGTGCCGATATATTGCTGTTGAAACGTTTCGTTTTTTGTATTCAAAAGCCGAATGTACCTAAATTTAAATTTTTCTTGTCACACTTATGCTGCTACAATCACAAAATTTTGTAGGCTGTCTTGTTTTGATTTCGAATTCAAACTCATTGCGAGCATTTTCTATTAGCAATATAGGAGTATTACATATATGGTAGTAATACTATTGAGTTTTTCAACTTGACCCAAATAAACCTTTGAGATAAAAAACTGTAGTAGGAGGTAAGAGCGGAGCAAAATACTCCGATTGGAATAAAGTCTGAGCACTGCGTCAGTAATGAAACATGTTGTCAAAAGCATGACGTCACGCGAGAAAATTTATTTCACGGCTACTATGATTTTTTGCTCTCTCATTTTTAATGTGGGATCTGTTTATTGGTTCATGATATGTGTAAATATGTAAGGCTGTGAAAAAAAATAAACATTTGCATATGCAGGAGGATACATTTGCACTAACATACATACATACAGTGGCTCACAGCTTATTTCGTGCAGCTATAGAACAAATTGTTGAGCTATATAGAAGGAAACTAGTGACGGTTCAAAAATTCAAAAGCACAGTTTTAATAAAAATATGCTTCTATTTGAACAAATACTTAATTTTCATGTGTTTATACGTTGTGCTAACTATTTAATAAAGACTAAAATTATCTCAAAGCTAAGGTCACAGCTTATTTCGTGCACTGCGCCTGCCTTAGAAAAACTACTTTTTACTTAGTTTAGTACCTCGTATGAACACCTTTTTATTAAATAACATCTTCAAGATGATTTTCCATGGATGCAATTAGTTTTTGAGGGGGTTCGGGTGTACCTTAATGCCTTTCTTCGACAAGAGTAGATTTTAAATCGCTAATCTTACTAATCTCTGCCTTAGCGTGTAGCTAGAGATGGCAAAAAATAAAATAATCGATTAATTAATCATGTGATTAATTGCAAAAGTAAATAATTGATTGGAATTGATAAGAATTAATCGATTAATTGTCGATTTATAAAATATATTGATAAAACAATTGAGACCACTATTTCAAAAGCCTACGACAATGCATTAAATAATTAAAAACAATTTACTTGAAAAAGTTCTTTATTTTTTATTTAGCCAAGTTTGTAGAACTAATAGTTTTGCCAATCAATGGCAATAATTTTTAGTGACTTCATAGAGCTTGGGATAACTGTTTTCATGTCATCCCAAGCATATACTACGTTCGATTTAAGTGGCACAACTTGCCGAGTTTAAATAAAAAGTGAACTCGTCTTGAGGTTGCACATCGTCACATGCTCTCTTTTTTTTTGTGCGCGAGAATTTTGTGTGAGCCCATAAGTCAAATCGTGTTCTGATTCCACTTGCTGTTTCCATATTGACATCTTTTCGTTATTTCAGCACGAATGTATCTTAATACCGACGCCAAAGCCACCGGATCCTTAAAACTAACCCTTTTAAATCTTGGATCCAAGATAGTGGATGCAGCTAAGAGGAAAGACTGTTCTATGGTCGCAAGTCTTTTATCAAATTGCTTTAAAATTTCTTGTGTCAGTTTTTTGTGCTGCTGGTTGACATTGTGAATTTTCGAAATTTGTTCATGACCGCAATGAACTAGAGGTATTATTTGGCTGAGAGTTCCATGTCGTTCGCCACTTATCTGCACTGTCATGGCCTTTAAAGGTCTTAAACTTACATATTTCCATTAGTTCATCCATTTCTCTTGACGTTATCATGGGCGGAGAATCGGTAATTAAGAAAATTTGGCTGAACGTCGGCGCTAAGTTTGATGAACCGGTCTATCATATATACATGGAATTCCAGCGCGTATTTACATCTAGTATCAGTTTCAAAATTTATCCTCTGGTACGCCAGCGGTGCCTGCACCTTTCGTATGTCGTCATTGGCTTTAACGCTGCGTTTGAACCATTTCACAATTGTTTTGCATTTTAAATAATGCCTTGTAAGCAGAATTCTAATGAATCGAACAAACCAAATTCATCGTATGGCGAAACATGGAATATGACGCTTTTTTCCGAATTTTTCATAGATTGTACTGACAATAATTCTTGCATTGTCTGTGACAACAGCCTTAACGTTATCTTCCTCATAGCAACATTTTTCATTGCATCGGACAAAATCTCAGATATATGAGAAGCTGTATGGACTCACTCATTGATACACACAATTGTTCCATTAAATGGCTTTGTTTCAAGCAACCCATGAACGGTTATTCTCACATGCTTTTCGTGTCTATATTAGTCCATATATCAGTGGTCAGGGTTACACAATGCGATTTGAAAGCAATGACACACATTTTTTTTCCTCTTCATACAGTTTATCAATTTCAGCCTTTATCGTGTTCCTTGTTGGGGACTTTGTAAAGTGGGAATTTGCTTCATAAAGTCTAAGAAGCCAGCACCTTTAATAAAAGTTAATTTCTTAGATAAAATGATAGAATAATTAATGAACACAAAACCTACCTCGACAAAGGTAACGGCAAATTATCTTTGACGATCATGTGCATGATTCCATGTGTAATTTTCTTGTTTTTTGTTCCAGAGGAATAGCTTTGAATGTTGGTAAATGCTTTTAAATTAATGGTTGACTGGCGGTGCTACTCAACTGACTTGGCCGGCTACTTGGCTGACTGCGCTACTACTCGGCATTTCGTCTGTGCTACTTTCGCATTCATTTGTGATATCGACTACAGTATCCACACTATTTTCATCAATGGTTTCACTGTCATCCTCGTTTGTTTTGGAATCATGCTATAAAATAATGCATTACGCACCCATTCTTTGAAGGAATTAACTATTTTATCTTACCTTAACTAATCAACTTCAGCTGTATGTTTCAATTTTAAATGCTGGAACATGTTTGATGTGTTGTTTGAAATTTTAACTTTTTCTTACAAAAATTACATACAACCAGGTTGTCTTTAATAAAATATTTCCACGCTTTACTTTTGATAGGAGCCATTTTGCGCAATGTTAGTGAACAAGAATCTTAGTGATGTAAGAAAACAAAGAAACAATGCTGCCAAGCACAGATAAAAAACATGTGTAAAAACGATTATTTTGTCAATTAATCGATTAAATTGCAATTAATTGAAAGAAAGTCTAAGATACAATTAAATCATTAATTGTTCAAAATTAATCGATTATTTCAATCTTTGCGATTAATCTTGCCACCTCTACGTGTAGCCGATTCAAAATTGACGACAAATTT
This sequence comes from Eurosta solidaginis, assembly GCA_029619165.1. Lineage (NCBI taxonomy): Eukaryota > Metazoa > Arthropoda > Insecta > Diptera > Tephritidae > Eurosta > Eurosta solidaginis. The sequence continues at coordinate 32,718 of JARSSU010005193.1, read as the reverse complement.
TCAATGGCATTTAAGGCGCAAGATTGTGGAAGTGGATTCATGAGGTGTGGACAGTTCCATATTACCCATGCCTGCACAATCCCGGCACAATCCTGGATATGTGTTAAGGGTATTTGTCATGGTTATTGCGAAATCGATCATGTACACCTAAATTAGGGGCGATTCGCAACAAATTGCCTTTCGTAAGGTTAAATACAAATTTTTGTCCATTGTGTCATCAAAGAAAGTTATTTGGCCAACTCCAGAAGCAGGCCAGTGGCCCAAACCCATCACACTTCCACCGCCATACAATACAGTTGCTTCAAAATTTTATTTTTGAGCTCTGAAATTGTTTAACATCGCACGTATCATTTCTGAATCAATATTATTAAGCTATTGCATAGATTTTATCGCGGGCTTGGCGACTAAATCAAAAAAAACCGTAAACGGATATTTGTCAAAAAAGATCCGAAAAGGCTCGAAAAGGTTCGTAAAGGTTCGGTGTTAGCAACAGGCCAAATACATAAAATTGGATCTCTATCATAAACAGCGGTGGGCACCACTACATTTACACGGTTACCAAATTGAGAATGTGTTAGTAAACACGAACGCGTAGCGAGCACGAAAGCAAAATCAATTATTTATTTAGTTTGATTTCAATGCTTGAACGGTGAACACGTGTCACACGCACTCTTTGGTACTCTGTTTTAAGCGCGCGTGCGACACTTCCTCACCGTACGACCATCGAAATCAAACTAAAAGAGCTGTCGTTGATTTTCACGAAGTAGCCATTGTGCTATCGCTTATCGTATACATATATGGTCGCTTACAAGCCAACCTAATAAAACCGCACTGCGTTTTTTTAGCGCACGCAAACAACCGGCGTTTTTTGCCCTAACCCAAATAAGCATGCGTTGCGACAATGTAAAGCATGTGTGCAAACGTCAAATCTAAATGTCACGCAGAACAAAAATTGGAAATCGAGTTAGGTTTTCACGCAGCAAATTCAATTTGAGTTGCTCTCATACAAGTTGTATGTGCATGAGACATTTTTGACAGAAAATGACTTGCGTGCGTTTATATTAGGTTGGCTTGTTAGCAGGTGCTAAGCTCACGCCCACCCCGGATCATAAAGTTAAAGTTAAAGTGAATGTTAAAGTTAAAGCGAAAGTTAAAGTTAAAAATAAAGTTAAAGTTAAAGTTAAGGTTAAAGTTAAAGTTAAAGTTAAAGTTAAAGTTAAAGTTAAAGTGAATGTTAAAGTTAAAGCGAAAGTTAAAGTTAAAGTTAAAAATAAAGTTAAAGTTAAAGTTAAAGTGAAAGTTAAAGTTAAAGTTAAAGTTAAGGTTAAAGTTAAAGTTAAAGTAAAGTTAAAGTGAATGTTAAAGTTAAAGCGAAAGTTAAAGTTAAAGTTAAAAATAAAGTTAAAGTTAAAGTTAAATGAAAGTTAAAGTTAAAGTCAAAGTTAAAGTTAAAGTTGAAGTTAAGGTTAAAGTTAAAGTTGAAGTTAAAGTTAAAGTGAAAGTTAAAGTTAAAGTTAAAGTTAAAGTTAAAGTAAAGTTAAAGTTAAAGTTGAAGTTAAAGTTAAAGTTGAAGTTAAGGTTAAAGTTAAAGTTGAAGTTAAAGTTAAAGTGAAAGTTAAAGTTAAAGTTAAAGTAAAAGTAAAGTTAAAGTTAAAGTTAAGGTTAAAGTTAAAGTTAAGGTTAAAGTTAAAGTTGAAGTTAAAGTTGAAGTTAAAGTTAAAGTTAAAGTAAAGTTAAAGTTAAAGTTAAAGTGAATGTTAAAGTTAAAGCGAAAGTTAAAGTTAAAAATAAAGTTAAAGTTAAAGTTAAAATGAAAGTTAAAGTTAAAGTCAAAGTTAAAGTTAAAGTTGAAGTTAAGGTTAAAGTTAAAGTTAAAGTTTAAGTCAAAGTTAAAGTTCAAGTTAAGGTTAAAGTTAAAGTTAAATTTAAAGTTAAAGTTAAATTAAAGTGAATGTTAAAGTTAAAGTAAAAGTTAAAGTTAAAGTTAAAGTGAATGTTAAAGTTAAAGCGAAAGTTAAAGTTAAAAATAAAGTTAAAGTTAAAGTTAAAATGAAAGTTAAAGTCAAAGTTAAAGTTAAAGTTGAAGTTAAGGTTAAAGTTAAAGTTAAAGTTTAAGTCAAAGTTAAAGTTCAAGTTTAAAGTAAGGTTAAAGTTAAAGTTAAAAATAAAGTTAAAGTTAAATATTAACTTCTCATTTATTCAGTAAAAGTAAAAAATTTGTTTTTCTTATCGGTCACCACGCTTAAAAAGGTTAACTTGACATTAATATCAAAGAAAACAAAATGTTGCATAAATATTATAATTACATAAGTTGATAATATGCAATAGCTTTACCGCGGCAGTCCCCGGGTGCCACACGTCCTTTTTATATATTTGGCTTATATGGCATGATTAAAGTGAGGTGTAAAAGCAAATACAGAGCTCAAAAATAAAAAACTGAAGGCACCTGTATGGTATGGCGGTGGAAGTGTGATGGGGTTGAGCCTACTTGGCTGTCTCTGGAGTTGGCAAAATAACTTTCTTTGATGGTACAATGGACAAAAATATTATTTAACCTTACGAGAAGACAATTTGTTGCAAATTGTCCCTAATTTAGAAGTACGTGATCGATTTCGCAATAACAAATACAAATACCCTTAACACATATCCAGGATTGTGACGGAATTGTGCAGGCATGGGTAATATGGAACTGTCCACACCTCATGAATCCACTTCCACAATCTCTCGCCTTAAATGCCATTGAAAATTTGTGGTAAATTTTGGAATCGGCTACACGGAAAAGGCAGATTAGTAAGATTAGCCATTAGATACCACTAATAGTGGTACCTTTGCGGCTGTTTGTTCTACGTCACCAATGTTGATGTCGCTGGACTCCCCAATTCATCCTATCACTGAGAGAAAAACTAAATTGTTTAAAATAACTTTTATAAGGTCATTTATACAATTGTGCAAAGTTCAAGAAAAAACTATTTGATTTAACATTTAATAATGACAAAACAATAATTTTTAGGTTGATTTAAAAATTTAATAGTCGATCCAACTAGAAATAATGTCAAACGAACATTGTTTCATTTTTCTGTTAAATATCTACAACAATCATTTTTAATGCAACATTGTTATTGTCGATTTGAAATTATAACACTGTTGAATTAACATTATTTTGCGTTAGATCTTACTCTCTTACTCTCTAGAAGAAGGGTGGTGTTGATGGAAATCCGTCAAATCAATCTTCAGCATTCTAAGGCGGCTTCCGCAAACTTGTTGCTCTATCTTGAGAAAGGCGGAGTGGATATAGTCCTTGTCCAGGAGCCGTGGCTGAGTAGTAACGGCGGAAAAATTTCTGGATTAAGGACGGGAAAATTCAACACCTTGGTGCATGGGGAGGCAGGTAGGCCTAGATCCTGTGTGCTTATTAAAAAGGAATTTAAAGCTTTTATTCTCTCTAATTTCAGCAATGCTGACGTAACCACGGTCTGCCTCGAGCGAGGCAGTAACGAATTGTGGGTGGTCTCAGCGTATATGCCCCATGGGGACGTAACGGGACCACCGCCTGTGATACTGGGCGAAATCACCGCTGAAGCAAGGCGGAGAGGTGTTGGCGTAATCATAGGTGCCGATGCTAATGCACACCATAGCATATGGGGGGAGCTCGGATACGAACACCAGAGGTGAGTCTTTATTTACTTTTATTGTAGATGAGGGACTTTGTATATGTAATAGGGGGAATGACCCGACTTTTATTACTGCGGTAAGGGAGGAGGTCCTGGACCTCACCCTGGTTAGCAGAGAACTGGAAGATCGGATATCTGGATGGAGGGTTCTCAACGAGCACTCTTTCTCTGATCACCGATATATTCAGTTCTCGGTGAATGAAGAACGTCCCGGTAAAATATCTTTTAGGAACCCTAAAAGTACCAACTGGGACTTGTATTGTAGGAAGTTGGGAGAGCTATTGCCTGAGGCGCCTACCGTTGGTTCGGACCTGTCCGAATCTGAAATAGACGGTCTGGTGGAAAACTTCACCTTGGCAAGCAATAGCGCCTTTCAACAGTCCTGCCCACTGAAAACTTATAGGGGGAAGGGCAAGCCGCCCTGGTGGTCTGATTCCCTTGACGACCTAAGAGCGTCCAGTAGGCGGCTCTTTAACAGAGCCAGGAGGAGTAAACTACCCTCGGACTGGGAGCTCTATAAGGTGAGTCTGGGGATTTATAAATATGAAATAAGGTTAGCCAAGCGAGATTCATGGCGAAGCTTCTGCGAAAACGTAGAGGGCTGCAATGAATCCGCGAGGCTTAGAAAAATACTCTCTAGGAATCCCGCTCCTCGGGGGTATCTGAGAGATGATGGTGGGGACTGGTCGATGAGTAGCGAGGAGTCCCTGAGACTTTTACTGGACAGCCATTTTCCCGATGTCCCAGTTGCGCAGGGATCTTCGCTTGCGTGGTCGGCGGTTGCTGGCCATGCAGAAATGCCTGCTATCCCACTACGGGAAAGTCAAATATCCTGGGCTATAAATTCGTTCAAGCCCTATAAGTCACCCGGTCCGGATGGCATCATTCCTGCGCAACTTCAAAGGTCTTTAGGGATTTCCTGCCGCTGGTTGGTGATCATCTACACTAACTGCCTCAGGCTTAACTATATCCCTAAGTCGTGGCACACGGTTAGGGTCATCTTCATTCCGAAGGCCGGCAGGAGCTCTCATGTGTCACCTAAGGATTTCAGGCCAATCAGTCTCTCGTCGTTTCTTCTTAAGACGTTTGAGCGGCTGATTGACCTGTACCTACGAGAAAGGATACCTGGGGGGTTACTGTCGGCTTCACAGCATGCGTACTGCAAAGGCAGATCGACGGAAACGGCTCTCCATTCGATTGTAAAGCAAATAGAGGGGTCTCTAGAACATAAAGAGTATGCTCTGGGTGCCTTTCTAGACATCGCGGGGGCTTTTAACAATTTCTTACCGGGGGCAATCGAAAGAGCTCTGGTGGGTTAGGAGTCGAAGCGGCTCTGGTTGAATTTATTAGCAAACTTCTATGCGGCAGAATTGTCGCAGCGGAGTGGGGAGGAGCCATAATAAGGAGGAAGGTGTGCAGGGGCACGCCACAGGGGAGTGTCCTATCTCCTCTGCTCTGGGTTGTGGTAGTCAACGAGCTTCTTGTGGAGCTGGAAGCCAATGGTTGTCGGGTGGTTGCCTATGCAGATGACCTCGCTATCCTAGTCAGGGGCAAATTTCTGGGCACCCTGCGCGATGTTCTGCAGGGATACCTGGATACTGTGGCTAGGTGGGCTGAATCATGTGGATTGGCGGTCAACCCGGGGAAAAACAGAATTGGTTCTTTTTACAAGGAGATATAAGATACCCGACTTCAGAACTCCTTCGATTGGAGGGGTGCCGTTGGTACTTACTGACAGGGTTAAATATTTGGGAATTGTTCTGGACAAGAAGCTGTCCTGGAGGCCCAATGTGGAAGATAGGGCCAGGAAGGCCGCGGTTGCCTTGTACTGCTGCAGGGGGGCTATCGGAAAGAGATGGGGGCTCTCGCCAGGAGTAGTCACACTGGCTTTATGAGATGGTGGTCAACCCGATTCTGCTATATGGGGTGCTGGTCTGGTGGAAAGCACTGGACACGGCGAGCACCTCCAAAATGCTAGTGTCAGTGCAACGGACGGCGCTTATCGGTATCAGTGGCGCTATGAGAACAACACCTACCTTGGCACTGAATGTCATGCTGAATATACATCCAGTAGATATTGCGGGAAAGGCAGCCGCGGCCCGGTCGTTGGTCAGGCTTCGTGATATGGGTTATATGCTTTCTGATTTCGGACACTCTAGCCTTCTTACTAGTTTCGACTTTATCCCGGACAGGACGGACTATTGCATGCCGGTGGCCGCTCCCTATACAACCTTCACCCCAGTCATTCCCCCGAGGGAGGAGTGGAGAAGAGGAATTATCTGGGGCATGGGACCGGTTAACTTGTTCACGGATGGGTCGAAGTTGGACGGAAAGGTTGGCGTCTTTTGTCAAGAGCTAAATGTAAGCCGCAAGTTTAAGTTGGCTGATCACTGCAGTGTATTCCAAGCGGAAGTTGCTGCGATTAAGGATGCGGTGGATGAAATGCTATCCCAGCGCTACTACGGTTAGGGAATTTAACATCTACTCTGATAGCCAAGCGGCTATAAAGGCCTTGATCTCAACTATAGTGCGATCGAGGGTGGTCTGGGAGTGCCTGACCTCACTTGCGATTGCATCGAATTATTTTACAATTAAGATTATCTGGGTCCCGGGCCATAGTGATATTCCGGGTAACTGACAAGCGGATCTCTTAGCCCGAATCGGTACAACTGAACCGGATGAAGATGGCTGTAGGGATTTCGGGATTCCGCTAGCCACCTGTGGATTGATCTTCCATAGCTGGGCCTCGAGTCAGCTCAGCAAACGTTGGGCGGACACTACGTCTTGTAGGATATCAAGATCTTTCTGGCCGAAAGTGGATGGCAGGAGGTCTGCTGAAATAATTGGGTTCACTAAGGCTCACCTATCAATGGTCATTGGGGTTTTGACAGGGCACTGTCCCATGGGTATCCATGCGGTACGTCTCAATATATTGGAAACTCCATCCTGCTGCAGCTGTATGGAGGATGATGAGGTGGAATCACCAAATCACTTTATGCTTGACTGCCCAGCTTTTGCCAGAACTAGGCGAAAGTATTTCGGTCGTGACTCACTTGGATCTCCCGAGGAGCTATCCAAGGTTGAGATCGATATCATTCGGAACTTTATCGTTGCTACCCAACGATTCTCTAAGTAGTTATATCTACGTCACCGTTAGTTTAGTTTATTATATGTGGTATCACAACGGACCGTCATGTTGTCCAAGTGAGCTTCCTCTATCAGGGAAGCTACCACCCAACCTAACCTAACCTACTCTCTTAAATTGTATGTAGCAACAAAACCTACAATGAATAACGGTTCATGGCTTACTGATTTACATTTCTGCATGAGAAAAAGCGTCATTTGTAAAAAATTGTTGCAGCGTGAAGTCGATTTTTAAACAAATATTTAAAAAGGTGATTTTTAAAAGAATTTTGTAAGAATGGAAAGTGAAATTGTTGAAAATGTATTCTACGCCATAGGTAGTGAAGTAATTAATATAACTCCATGTTCTGGCGAAGTGTTTAATGTAACTTCAGGTTGTGGCGAAGTTATTAATAACACAATAAATTCATTTCTGAGCGAGGAAGAAAACGACGAGAACAAATTAAAGGCGATTCTTAAAAGTTTTGATTTGGAAAATGTGTTTGAATATTTAAAAGGTGAGTATTAAAAAAAAACATAAATAAGGTAAAATTTATAAATGTTATTGTGGTCGCTTTTTAAAGCTCAGAAGTTCGCGGACGTTATTTCGTTTTACCGACTGGCATTTTCTCCTTTGAAAATGAAATAAGGCCCGCGGGCTGTATTTCCTTTTATTGGGAAATTACGCCCGCAGCGTTATTGCTCTTTCTCAAACTCAAAGTTTATATTATATTGCCCGCTGGACTTTGTCTTGCCCGTAAAATATTTTGCCTACATTCAAGAAGGGAGCCTCGCTAACTTTCTATCCCATTTTCTTCTACTTTATCTTCCATTTTTATTCTTAATCTTTTCCATCCCTTTTTCCATTAATTTCCATCCCACTCCCAATTCCTCTCCCACTTCCACTATCTCTTCCACCTCAATTTCATCATATTTGGAATCTCTATACCAAATATTAAATACCTGCTTCAAATAAATGCTGAGATAAAGCGAACTTAAATTTTTCCTAATAGAGAGCGTGGCACACCCCCACTTTTTCAAAATCTTATACTCAAATAGCAATAGTTTGAGCCAAACGTATTCGGATTTTTGATTTGAATCATTTTATTTTTGTTTACTTTGCTTTTATTTTATTTTATTTATATTATTTCATTTGGCTATTTATTTATTTATTTCATTTTTTATTTTACTTTATTTTATTTTCTTCAGGATTTATTTACGTTGTTGTCGAGTACCACACGTGGAACGAAAATTTTAAGCTTTTACAAAGAGAACAGTAGACTTGACAATATCAACAGGGACGAAGTAATTGCTATTTTATTCGAAGAAATATGCTACGGAAACACTTCTCTTAAACCGAATGATTTTTATTCGTTAGTAAACGAAATTTGCTCTGTTTTCCCTAGTGAAGTAGACACAAGGTGATTTTATGTTTTATAAGAGTTTGAAATAAATTAATGTTGTAAACAATATAAAGTTCTTTACTTCTTGATGAAACAAATTTTTTAATTAAAATTTTCAGGAATATTACTATATTCCCCGGGCTGGAAAAAAAATCCGAGTGGAAAACTATTCTATAAATACGTAAACTGCCGCAAGTCCAAAAAGGTTCGCAGAATAATATACCTCACAATGTAGAAAACAATACGCACCAATGCACTGAAGAACTCGACACTTCCATTATCAGCGCTTTAAAGTTGTCGCTCAGCAAGGAGAACGCAGATTGGAACGAAGTTTTGGATAAGTGGGCTAAAACTTTTGCAGCAAGGCAACAACAAGATGTGAAGAGCTTGGCAAGTGTCGATTTTTTAAAAGCCTGGCCGAAATTAGGCGATGCTCGGGCACCTGAGCTGGTAAATAGATAATAATATTGGTGCATATGCAAAATCAAGTTTAGTAGGTATTTAAAGATTTAGCTTTTTGACATAACTTCATACAGACTATCTGTCAGGTTCAACCAAATTTAAGTACCTACTTAGCTTTTTCTTTTAACATGCACTTATGTATTTTGTACTAAATTTCCATTTGTTTTAAATTTTTCACTTTATTTAGATTGAAATTGACTTCGATTTTCTGTACCCATTGAAGCAAGGCTCTTTGCGCTCTAAGTGGGACCACTTTAAAAGGAATATTGTACGCTTTTATGAAATAAACATAAATAATGACAATTGTAAGCAGTTATTTTCTTTGGCAAAATCATTGACAAATACAGGTAAATTTATTATTATATGTATATAAATATGTTAAATACCCATCTAATGGAAATTTTTGTTAGATTACAGGATTACTTACTTTCAATATTGCTCACATCGGTATTACAAACATCTTCAAGGTTTACGAATAAATCGGGAAAACGCTCTAAAAAGATCAAAATAATCGACGCACAGGAAAGTTTTGTTTTGCATATTGAGTCCATAATGACTATCAACTAAAAATTGACGAAATTGTTCGTAAATATTATTCATGCCATTTGACAATTCAACCTTTCTTAATTGTAGTTGGATCTGTCAATGATCTAAAAAGCTTTTTCATATATTTTGATTCTACTTTATACAAATTTTCCACATTTCTCGAGAGCTTGGATGTTTGCTTTAAAATATTTCAAGTTTTTTCCTTGGCATATCCCGAGGGATGTGAATTAGTTTGGATTTTTATTCAAAAATACTTTTTTGACATAACTACCAAATTCGACCGCAAGTCTTCGAATGTGGTGTCCCTTATAAACTTTTTAAAAAATACTTAAACTTTTAATATGTTTATCTGTTTTCAATGCTTTAAAAAGTTTCCTGAATCAACTATTTTGATTCGTCACTTTAAATTCGATCATTTGCTGAAAACGAAATTTCTTAAGATAAAGTGTGCCCAACACAATTGTGATCAAACATTTACAAATTTTACAAGTTTTCAAAGACACTTAAACAATCAACACAATGTTTCTAATAATGGTATTAGTAACAGTATATCTACTACTTACAGCTCAACAAATTATTCCGAATCAATCAATGGCAAGAATAATACTTTCATTCCCACAACTATTAATTATAAGTCAGCAGATTACACTATATCACATAACATAGACAGAAATGTATCACAAGATAACAATTCGTGTAATTTAGTTAGTCATTTGAAGAAGAAATCACTATATTTATGTTTAGGTTTACATCAAAACAATTGTATGACGAGAAAAAATGTTATTGAGGTGCAGAAAATGGTTACAGGTTTATTTAAATGTATAACAGAAGCAATTGAAAATGTAATTAATATACATATATTTAACGAAATTCAAGACGATTTAAAATGCATACTAAATTTTTGTAACGACCCTTTTGAGGATATAAAATCTGAATACAGATTGTTTAAGATATTAAAAAGCTTAGACCTTTACGAGGAGCCCAAATCAATAACACTTAAGATATCTATTTCAAGAGTGACGGAACAGGGTAATCCGACCTTGGGCCCTAAACATTTTGATATTCATATCCTTCCGTTGTTATTCAGATTTAAAAAGTTGTTTGAGATTCCGGATCTTTTGAAATTTACAATCGAAAATACCCGGAATAGTATAAAAGGCACTCTTATTAAAAATTTTGCAAGTGGGGATATTTACAAAATTAAGAGTCAAATGTATAAAGATGACATTGTCATACCCTACATTCTTTACTTTGACGACTTTCAAGTGAACAACCCCCTTGGAAGTCACACCTTTTCAATTTGTGGTTGTTATGTTTCGTTTCCTACTTTACCACAACGTTTTCAATCAAAGCTGACCTATATATTTCATGCTGCATTTATAAGCACCTCAAATTTAAAGAACATTGGGAACGAAAATGCATTTTATCATTTTATAGATAAACTCAAACTACTAGAAGATGGTGTTAATATCACTACAAGAAGTGAAATATATAGAGTTCGGTTTATTCTTGGTGTGGTAAGCGGAGATAATTTAGCAGTGAATCCTATTCTTGGATTTGTCCAATCATTTAACTCCATTTCTTCCTCCTAGCACGGATCTCTGTGCGACCACAACAGTTGCGGAAACCAACTTTAAGATAAACATACCCAGCAGGGATGACTGGACGGAGTCGGACAAGTGCTTTGCTATGGGCAACAGCATTTCCATATACACGGACGGCTCCAAGCTAAACGGGAGAGTTGGGGGTGGAGTATACTCAAGGGACCTTGACCTCCAGCTCTCATTCAGACTACCCGACCACTGCAGTGTATTCCAGGCAGAAGTTGCAGCCATAATGGAAGCCGCAGCTAGGATAGGGACATACATTGTCGGAAAGGAAATTTTTATCTTCAGCGACAGCCAAGCTGCCATAAAATCTCTGGGCTCCCACTCGTTCAATTCTGAACTAGCACTAAACTGTCGCCGATCTCTTCAAGAGATGGCTCAACAGAACCGTGTACACCTCACATGGGTCCCTGGACATAGGGATATCGAGGGAAACTGTATTGCAGATGAACTCGCTAGGCAGGGTACAACCAAGCAGGTTCTTCCTGGACAAGAACGCTTAGGTATGCCCCTGTCCACATGCAAGCTAATGCTAAAAGAGCACATCTACCGTCAAGCCGACGAAAGATGGCTACAAACACCGGGATGTCGAACGTCGAAAGAAACCTGGCCTAAATGGGATCCTAAAAGGTCCCGTCACGTTTACAACCTAAGAAGGGGTACAATTTCCACACTTGTAGGGGCACTAACGGGTCATTGCCTCATAGGTAGGCATGCAGAAAGGCTAGGAGCGCCTTATCGTCGTTGCTGTAGGAGTTGTAAAGAAGATGAGGAGGAGGAAACGGTGGTTCACCTCATCTGCAACTGCCCAGCGCTAAGCGGAGCACGGCAGCGCTTTCTGGGAGCTCCATTTCTTGATACTATGAGTCAGGTTGTGGAGCATGACGTCAAGGACCTGGTAGATTTCATCAGGTCCTCAAAATGGTTCGGAGAGGAGAGGTAACGGTGTTTTTCGTGGTATCACAACGGGCCTAGTACTACTGGCCTAAGTGTGCCCTCGGGCAGCCACCCCAACCTAACCTAACCTAACTCCAAAAGATATTGCCGTGTATGCAGCAGGATGAAGGAACAAACGAAATGTGATACATCTGAATGCATAGATTCCTTAAGGACTAAAGAAAGTTATGCAAACGACTTATTGCAGAATAACTTTCAATTGACAGGAATTAAAGAAGAATGTATATTTAATAGGCTTCAAAGTTACCATGTTACACAAAACTTCTGCTTTGATATAATGCATGACTTGTATGAAGGTGTATGTACCTACGATGTATGCAACATTTTATTGGGGTTAATCGAAGAGGGCGTTGTTACTCTGAACGCGATAAATAATAGAAAAAAGTATTTTCAGTTTGGGAAAACCGAGTTCGGAAATGATTCTCCAGCTTTGGATTATCTAAAGCTAAAAAAATTTAACTTAAAAATGACGGCAAGTGAGGCTAATGTTTTACCCACTTTTTACCTTTAATGATTGGCGACATTGTTCCAATTGGCAACAAGCATTGGAAGTTACTTACACTATTATTGGAAATTTTAGATTTTTTAAGTAAATCAATATATTTTCCTCAGGAACTACCCAAATTACAAAATCTTGTAAAAGAACACCATTTACTGTATATTAAATTATATGGATCGCTAAAACCCAAACATCATTTTCTCATTCACTATTCGACAGCTATTCAAAAATGTGGTCCTCTTAAATACTTGTGGGGAATGCGATTTGAGGCAAAACATAAAGAAGCAAAAACATATTTAGGTAATACCAGATCGAGACTGAATTCTCCTTATACATTAACTGTTAAATCTGGATTACAATTTGCCAAATTTTTATTAGACCATGAGAGCGGTGTGGAAAACGAAATCGAATATAATTTCGTTAAATGTATAAATTTAACAAAGACAGACTATTTTTCTAAAATTGTTCACAATGAAAGTATTGACTATAACAATTGTCTAATATTGGACGAAGTTGTTTACAGATACACAAAATATAAAGCAAACTCTTATTTAGCTTCCCAAAGGGATGTATTTAAACTTCATAAAATACATAACTTTTTACATCAAAACGAAAAGTTATACGTATTATGTTACCCAATACTTTTAAAAAAATTTTGTACGCATTTTCAATCATTCGAAGTTGGCAGTAAAATTGATGAAATTCATATTATCGAAATATCCAAATTTTTAAGTAAACCATTGCACCTGTATTCTATAAATAACGGCAGTACTTATTGTAGAGTTAAGTATGTTTGATTATTTATTTATTATACCGTTTTGTTTAATTGCTTTTACTTTTATACAAATTGTAAAGTATGTGCCATATTTTTATAAAAAATTAACGAACAAAATATCACTACCTGGACAGTTGTCAAAGTTACTTATTTACGTATGTATATATACATAGTTCTTACATTACACGTTTTTTTCAATTAAAATAAAAAAGAGTTGAAAAAAACTTCTTTTTTTTTACTTGTGGAAATTATTATATGAGCGAATCCCGTGACAGAGGACTTGCCCATATATAGGAATTTTGAATGGTAAGTAAAGAGTCCTACATAATTAAACCAACATTGAAGGCGTGTTTAAAGCAACCTTGAAAAAAGTTAAACCAACAACTTTTCAATGCTTATTTAAAATCTCTACATTTTTAAGCCAACATAGGAAGTTTTCATACTGACAGTTAAAAATCTTGAAACAAAAACAAAGTCAGGTTTGAATCAACTCTATTTCGAAGTTGAATAAAAAATGTGAATTTTTAAATCAACATTAATTTATTTTGAATTGAAAAGAAACAATCTTATAATTGCAACACTATTTATCAACGTAAAAATTACTCCACCATAGTTGATTTGACAAATTACAGCTTTGGTTGACTATCATAGCTGTTTATCGTAGAATTAACCTCGTTATAGTAAGTTTTACCTTTGTTTTTTCCCTCAGTGTACACCTCCACCGGTATCTTTAGCTCCAACAATAACAGTTACCGATACTGGGGTTGTTGCTAGCGATACAAGTGTACCTGAAAAAAATAGTACTTCATTGACGGGCTCGATAACCAATGCGTTTTCTGTCAACTGTCCTATAACGGCCGCACCTTCCCAGCTCTCTGGTGTGCTATACGCTACTCCTTTGCAAGTGACTGCCGTGCCACTTCGTAGGGCTGTATTTGTGTCCCGATTACACGCCACGCTTACCGAAAATGATATTGCTCATTACGTTTGCTCTAAGCTTGGTCTTGCACCCACTAGTAACATAAATGTGTATAAATTTAACTTTAAATATGAGATAGACATCTCCTCATATAAAATATCCCTTTCAGATGAATATATCGATAAGGTACTTCCTCTTTTTGGCCTAAGCATACTGTGGTTCACTAGTTCACAAGAAAGGCGAGGGCTGAACCTGTTTTATTACAGCCAAAAAACGGTATGACGAACACAGTAATAACAACACAAAGGTAATTGCTGATCTGTCCCGTCTTCTCATTAATTACCAAAATGTTCGTGGTTTACGATCAAAACTTGTTCCATTCTTCATTAAGTCTTTCAACTTTTCTGCACAAGTTGTAGCTTTTACGGAGACCTGGCTAAAGCCTGATAATTACAATTCTGTGGTTTTTTCAAATAAATATGCTGTTTATCGGCGTGATCGCATCTCTAGAGCGGGATGTGTCCTTATTGCTGTTGAATCTAACCTATCATCTGAGTTGATTTCGCTGGACAATATCTCTCATATCGAATTCATAGCAGTTAGGCTTTCATTCGGTAGCTATAGCGTTCGGATATAGATGTTTATGCTAGTCATAGCTCGGCCATCTGCGATTTGAATTCGCAGTTGGGAGATAACAATCGACTTGTTGTTGTTGGTGACTTTAACTTGCCAACAGTTAGTTGGGTTAATATAAGTGATTCAAACTTTTTAACTCCCACTGCTCAACATGAGTTTTCTCAATTGCTTGTTAGACTCCTCTCTTTTACAGATTAACAATGTTCCAAATAGTGGAAATAAAATTCTGGATTTAGTATTTGTGGATGGCTCGGTGGGTACTGCCCTTACGCAAATCCCACCTTTATCCCTTCCAGAAGATCCTCTTCACCCTACTCTAGAGATATCACTCGATATCAGCCTACTCCGTAGGATTCAAGAACAGTCTCGTCCCCGATCTAGATGCTTCTACAAAGCGAATTTCATTATGCTCAATGATCTGCTGGCTTCCCATAATTGATCGGATCTCTATGCTTGCACTGATGTCGATTCGGCAATCTCTATATTTTACAGTATGCTTGATGGATTCTTTGATACCTGCATTCCTACTCGCTATACCCTATGTTCGAATAAGCCCCCTTGGTTTTCAAGGCAACTTATCAGACTTAATAACATTAAATCTAGGCTTTATAAGAGATTCAAGAAATCTGGAGCATCTGCAGACTTCTCTAAATATCCAATAGCTCGTTCTAAATTTCACTGTCTTAATCAGGTTTGTTATAAAAATTACTTGAGTTGTTGTAAAGCCCAATTTTTTTTAAAATCCAAAAAAGTTTTACTGTTTCGTAAATTCAAAGCGGAAAACTTCTGGGTATCCTTCCTCATTAACGTTTGGATGTAAAAAAGCTTGCACTGATGACGACGTTGCTGAACTATTTTCTGAGTTCTTTAAGTCCACGTATTCATCCAGTGGTTTTCATTCCGGTCAATATCCCTTTCGCTTAGATAGCTTGAATTCCATTAGGAATCCTTCTTCAGAGTCTTCAATCTTTGAATCCCACCTTTTCTCCGGGACCGGACGGTGTTCCTAGTTGCGTGCTTAGGTACTGCGCCGAAAACATGTATGAGCCTATTTTAAAATTTTTGAGCTATCTCTGGGATCTGCGTCATTCCCGACACTTTGGAAACAGTCTTTTATTATACCCCTGCATAAAAAGGTAGTCCGTCAAAATTTGAAAACTACAGGGGTATTGCTAAACTTTCAGTCATTCCTAAAGTCTTTGAACAGATTGTTACCAGTCAACTCCAATATCAGTATTCTAGTCTTTTATCTCCATGCCAACACGGTTTCATTCGTCAAAGGTCAACCACTACAAATTTGCTTGTATTCACCTCTGTAGTTATGGAAGGATTTTTAGCGAACAAGCAAACGGATCTCATCTACACGGACTTCAGCAAAGCATTTGATACCGTCAACCATGAGCTACTTATTCATAAGCTTGATTTACTGGGGTTTCCGTTGCACCTATTAATGTGGCTGAAAAGCTATCTTTCTAACCGGACCCAAAAAGTCCTGTTCAAGTCCAATCTGTCGGAATCGTTCGGAGTTTCCTCCGGCATACCCCAGGGAAGTCATCTAGGTCCTTTGCTCTTTGCCCTTTTCATTAATGACTTGCCACAGACAATATTATTTTCCCATACTATAATGTATGCGGATGATGTAAAACTTTGCTACACTTACTGTCCTACCGATTTGAGTTCCTTGGATCTTCTTCAGGCCGACTTGGACTCGTTCCAATGTTGGTGCACAACAAATTTACTAGCTTTAAATTGCTCTAAATGTAAGCATATGACATTTTCACCGAGTGAAGCCAGCATTGAAACCTTATGTAATAGATGGTACGCCTTTGGAGCGTATATCTATTGCAAATGATCTAGGTGTCCCTTTTTGATCCGAAATTGAATTTTAACATGCATATTTCATCTGTTGCCAACAAAGCGTTGGGTTTACTTGGATTTGTTAAAAGATGGGCTAAAGAGTTCGATGATCCGTACCTCACTAAGGTTCTTTACACATCGCTGGTACGTCCAATACTCGAGTATTGCTCATGCGTTTGGTCCCCTGTTTCTCAAAAGCATATAAAGCTTTTGAGTCAGTTCAAAAGCAATTTTTGATATTTGCATTGCGCGGCCTTAATTGGAACTCGAGTTCCATCTTCCCCCATACAGAAGTAGACTTCTTCTTATTAACTTACCCACTCTGGAAAATCGGAGAATTTTACTGGGGGTATTGTTCATCCATAAGCTCATTATTGGAGAAATTGATTCTGCGGACCTTCTCAGCCGCTTGTTTTTTGCGGTTCCCCCTAGAGTATCCAGACACTACGTTCCTTTCTATTTACCCCTTTGTCGACGAAACTTTGCTAAAAATAATCCTCTTCTTATCTGGTGCGCGCACTACAATGACTTGTATAGCTGTATCAGTCTTGAATGTACTTTTGCCACTATACGTAATGCAATACTTGCCTATCTAATTTAAGAGATACAAGCTAATTTAATTTAATTTTCCGGCATTTTATTTCTTCCATAAAAAACAGGAACTATCTCGTTTAAGGATGGAGGAACATTTATCAACATGTATCATTAAGAAGGAACAAGACAGTACTGTGTTGATTGGAATCTGGTGCATTCCAACAACGTAAAAAACATGCTTTTTCATGAGTCACTGACCGGAATCGTATGCATTCCGGCAGTATAATCTTATGGGTCAGGCATCGAGCTGATTGGAATCCGGTGCATTCCAACAACACAGGTCATGTTACTTTTTTATGCCTTGTGATGGCGTATCCTCATTACACTACTCTTAGCACTGCCGGATTCCCATGACATGCTGATTGGAATCTTGTTGCATTCCAACAGGAAGATTGGAATCCACTGCATTCCGAAATCATGCTGAGCGGAATCTGATGCATTCCGCCAGTATAAGATTTCGGTATAAGATCTTATTTCTGCTCATATTTCTTATTATTATTATATTCTGAAATTAAAGTGTAATGTTCATTAATATATCTTTGTTTGTAATATAACATTGTTGAAATCTCGATATATCTTAAATTTTATCTTTTGAGTTGTATATTTATATCTTTTATATTATGCAGTCGACCATAGTTTGTCGTCGACTTTAAATAATAAATAAATAAATAAAAAAACTACTCTTGTCGAAGAAAGGCATAAGGTACCACCCGAAGCCGCTCAAAAACTAATTGCATCTACGGAAAATCATCTTGAAGATGTTATTTAACAAAAAGGTGGTCATACGAGGTACTAAACTAAATAAAAAGTAGATTTTTGTAAGGCAGGGCGCAGTGCACGAAATAAGCTGTGACCTTAGTTTTTGAGATAATTTTAGTTTTTATTAAATAATTAGCACAAATGTATAAACACATGAAAATTAAGTATTTGTTCAAACAAAAGCATACTTTTTATTAAAATTGTGCATGTGAATTTTTTGACACCGTCACTATTTTCCTTTCTATATAGCTCTACATTTTTTTTCTGTAGCTGCACGAAATATGCTGTGAGCCACTGTACATACATATGTGCATGCTATGAACACGTGCAAAAATATTTAGTTATTAGAGTTATACAAACCACAGTATTCAGATTGTGCAATCTATTTTCCAGTAATACGATATCTACAACAACAACGATGTATTTTTGCGTACTATCAAACACGTCGTAATAAATTCGATTTTGGACTTAGTATTATATCAAATTCCTTGATGTTGTATGATGGTGTACATAAATCTTTTGATTTTAAGTACATGATCGTGATATCGTGTGGTCGCACTTTATTTGACCTTTGTCTCACAATATATTTTGCAAATTATTTTTATATGTATTAATTTCAATCAAGTATTAAATTCTTGTCGCGATATTTACTAATACATATAATTAATATTTAAAATACGTCAAATTTAATTATCGGTGTTAAAAGAGAGTTTTTGCTACACAAGGAGACCAAAATGTAATTCTAATCGACTGTTTGATTTTATGTCACGCTTGCGCTTTGAATGAACCAACACTTCCGACCACATTCAACTGCGAATACGAACTAAAGATGGTATTGACGCTAATAAGTTTTCACATAAGCATTTGTATGTGTGGCTCATGATAAAAAGTTAACAAATCCATCGATGCAATATGTTTCAATGTAGTAGTAAGAGTAACGTGGGTTTTTGCTGGTTTCTACACCGGTAATAAAATGGTAAATGTATATAGGTATGTATAATAACTATACTAGTCGGGCTGACTACAAGACTGCGTCGATTTATTAACCGATATCGCGCCATCGACTTTTCGATAGGATTTGGACTCAGGAAAAAAGTTCCACTACGCATACCCAAAAAATAATAGTTTTCGAGCCTGCGAAATTTCCATATATTTAATACTCCTATATTGCTACAAAAGGCTAGCTACATTCCCAAACATCAGAGTGCCGATATATTGCTGTTTAAATGTTTTTGTATTCAATAATCGAATGTACCTAGATTAAAATTTTTTCTTGTCACACTTATACCTATATGACACTACCTTATTTTCGTGTATTTTTTCTTGTATTTTATCTTCAATTTTTTGTCGCACTCCCTCCTAATACGGCTTCAGTACTGGTGTAAGTGTGTAAATTATATTTCAAAAAACTAACGAAATACAAGGAAAATACAAACTAGTTCATTAAAAACAAACGAGCCAGTTTGTATTTCGATAGGTTTTTTTGACATTCGGCCGTTTTTTCTTTATTTTTTTTCTGACACAGGAAAATGTTGTTTTTAGTTTGAAAATGTGGTGCATAAAAACGCAACTAAAATCAACTTTCTTGTGAAAAAAGTGAACCATTAGAGATCGAAATAATTTTCGCGTGTTATTTGCATTGTTTTTATTGTTAAAAGTGCTAATGTAAAAATAAAATGTAAAACATAAACAAAAACATGTCAAACTCACTAATTTTGGGGAATAGTGGTCTCGCTTTTTCATGATAGAAATTGTTTTTGTGTTTTGAAGTTCCGATAAAGTTTCGGCAGTTTTTTTAGCTTGGAATCCAAGCAAAAATAAAGTAGTGTCATATATGCTTTATGCTGCTACAATCACAAAAATTTTATAGGCTGTCTTGTTTTGATTTCGAATTCAAAACACATTGCGAGCAATTTCTATTAGCAATATAGGAGTATTACATATATGGAAATTTCATTCGTTTGACTTTTTTCGACTTTGATTTTAAAAGTTTTTTTCATGACCTACTAAAAAAATGTTCATTGATTGTAAAATTTTCATGTATACCATGTATTTTTTTTTCAAAAAAACTGTTATCGCCAACGTTTTAGCGGACATATTTGGGTCGGGCAGGGTATACATATGAACATTATGTTATGAAAAAATCTTAAAAATCAAAGCCGAAAAAAAGGAAAAAAATGATGTTTGGCAGGTTCGAAAATTATTTTTTTGGGTATGCATAGTGGAACTTTTTTTCCTGAGCCCAAATCCTATCGAAAAATCAATGGCGCGGTATCGGTTAACTTTCGTCCATACAAATCGACCCACCCTACTGACTACATTCAACACGGCGACTGCAGACCACAACCACAATAAAGCAAAGCTTGACGACATACGTAGCCAAGCATTGGCTTCTTGATTACTTTGAAAGCGGCAGCCACCAATATAAATTACAGCAAACAGTAGCGAAAAATTCCGAAAAAAATATTAATTATGTTTAAAAACGCCCAAAAGAAAGATTTTAGCTTTTATTCCCTAGTATTTGTGGCTTATTGTGGCTTTTGCGATTGTGTATTAGCATACATGTATGTATGTACATAGCAAAGCGAAATTTTTTTGCACTCTTTGTTGGAACCATGGTGGAGTTTGGAATTGGCTCTCTTTTCGCAAAATTCGTCATAAACACATACATACATGCAAGAATATTAGGTTGATTCAAAAATATTATTCACTTGAAATCCCCTGTGGAAACTTCGAAAAACATGTTAAAATAGGTCTGAGAAGAAGAGGGGTTAACCACGGTTGCCACATCATGTTTTCATTTGCGGTCAAAATTCATTGAAAAAGGGACCAAATTTTAATTTTAATTTATTGGTATACAAATAATTAGGAATTCACAAGTTCTATTCATTTTATGCTTGAAACACAATGCCGAGCGACGACGATATATGCCGCGTCCCGCGATGACATTTTTCAAATTACGCCCAGATATTTCGTCTACTCAAAACACAATGCCGGGCGAAATTTTCTGACGCTTTTTATTCAGAGTGGCAATTTACAGATATAAAGATGAAAACAATTAAAACTTTTTTAATTCTTTGTTTAACCTTGACTGCTAAAACACGCCCAAAGTGTTAAGAGCTGTATCGGAAGACACGTTTGGTTCCGAGTAATCTTAATCCCTTTAATTTAAAAAATACAGTTAAGGGCCCATTACTGATACTTAGCATAGACTTGACTTGGCTTGAGAACTTTCACTTACAGTTCTGTTAAATGAACATTGCATGTTACTGATTACTCAAAACTTAGCAACACTTAACTTGACTTAGAAGTCAGATGAATTTTGATTTTCTATGTAAGTTCTAAGTGACGTTTACATTTTGAGATGCCATTTGTTTGTTTCCATTTATTTTTGACTTTTGGTCATACAAATTGACATTTATTTTAAAATAAATTTCAACGCTGATTATGATGCCAGGTTGTATGCACCAAGTGGAGTATAATCGTGGCTAAGTTGCCAAGTTTACACCAAGTCAAGTCAAGTCTATGCTAAGTATCAGTAATGGGAGCTTTAACATATATACCGCGCACGCTACGTAAGTTTTCATAAGCTTGCATGAGCTTAAATTTTTGACAGCGCACGTACGACATTGATTTAAAAAACTAAACTTTAGCAAATGTTTGTGCTAATTACCTTTTAGTTTTTAATAATATTAATCAATAGTTGGCGGTTTATGAATAATGATACCGAAACACGTCTTTCGATATCCCTCCCAATTTTTTTGAACGTGTTTTGGCAGTATCATCTTTTTTATTTTTCTCTTTTTATACATAAAAAAATTGAACAGCAGCAACCATTGTGATGTTTGTCGTCATCGACCGGCTGGGACGATAGAAATTAATCTATCGTCGCAAAATGCCGTTGCGTAACTTTCGCTCTTTTTAATTGTGTTCACCTTTATGTAATTACGGGGATTCTATTTTTGACTAGACGAAGTTCGTCGCGTTTATTACGCGGCGGCAGGACATTGTGTTTCAAGCGTTAAAATTTAAAAATTTGGGGTTTTTCCATGGTTTCCTACATAAAATTTATTACAACAGCAAACATATGTGACTAATAGGGTATCTTGTGAATTGCCTAAATGTGTTTATGCTAAAAATAGTAAAAGCGATTTAGCTTAAACTGCGCAAACAAAAATAAGGTGTATTTTTATGTATAACATTAAATGTAAACGTTTAAATTTCTATGAGACTTTCACCAACGAAACCTTGTGGACTTAGTTTTGCTTAGAGGTGGAGGTATTGGAAGTGGACAAACAGCTCAATGATGCTGCGAGTCTAACAAACACGCTTCGAACAGGGGAGGGAGAAACGGATCTCAAGACTCGGAAAACAGCGGAAAAATGCTTTGCGTGAGCACAGTGGCGGACAATTTGGAGGGAGACAAACAGTTCAATGGTGCTGCGAGTCTTACAAATAAACCTCCAACAGAGTAGAGTGGCATCTAGTGAGCTCCTCCTGACTTTTGAGGAGGGTTCGTTTAATGTGGCGCTGATGCAGGAGCCATAGCTTTCATCTGGAGGAAAGGTTCCTGGACTCAGCGCTCGCAGATTTACGCAAAGATGGAAAGCATGGTTAGAGCTGCAGTCATGGTAAGGAAATACCTATACTCATGCATGCTATCTAACTTCAGCACCGAAGACCTAGTGGTACTCGCAATAGAGGAAAAGAAAAAACCTTCGCTTATCCTGGCATCTTGCTACATGGCCCATGATGTGGAAGCCACACAAGACGAGTTCAAAAGGCTGGTGGATCAATAATGCGCATCACAGCGTATGGGGAGGGTACGATATTAATGATAGAGGTTAGTCCCTTTCTTGTTACATACTAAAGAGTAGTCTGCAGGTGGCCAACAGGGGTAGCGTGCCTACATATGCTGGTCTTACGTCAAGCAATATGCTTGATATCGCATTGAGTTCTGAACATGATATATGGGCGCATGAATGGAGGCTCCTTGATAGGCCATTATTCTCAGACAATGCATATATCAGCTTCAGAATACCCCTAAAAAGGGTAGAGAGGGGGAAAACTTTTAGAAACCCTAGGGCAACGGACTGGTACAAATTTCTGAGAGATTGATCAGGAAGATTGGGGCAGCCTAAAGAGGTTGCCACCGTAGAAACGATGCGGAAGATTTATGTACCCACGTCTACAGTCCTAATAAGGAGCGAAAAGTACCAGGATTGGTGACAAAGACCAAAGTTGAATGGGCAATAAAAACGTTTGCTATGTTCAAATCGCCAGATGGGATATTCCCCGCCATGCTGCAGATTGCCGGTGGAACGATTATAGAATGGCTAAGAATAATCTTTGAGGGTTGCAGAAAACTGAACCGCGTCCCGCAATCTTGGAGAACGGCTGAGTAGTCTTCGTACCGAAAGCGGGAAAAGCCAGTCATCTGCATCCGAAATACTACAGTGTGACATCTTTTCTACTCAAAGCCCTAGGGCATTAATAGATGTGTATATTAACCTGGGTCGATTTGTATGGACGAAAGCTAACCGATATCGCGCCATCGATTTTTCGATAGGATTTGGTCAGGAAAAAAAGTTCCACTAAGCATACCCAAAAAAATAATTTTCGAGCCTGCAAAAAAAAATCGCGAAAGGGTCAATTTTTCGACCAAAACATTCTCCAAAACCCAAAAAATATATTTTTTTTTAAAAAACCTATTGTAAAAATGTGGGCGAAAAATCGATGGCGCGATATCGGTTAATAAATCGACCCAGTCTAGTGTATATACAATTAAAAATGAACGAGGAATTTGCTCTCCAGCACAACATGCTTACACCAAAGGCAAGTCAGTCGATATTGCATTGCATAGGATGGTTATGAATATAGAGAAAGCCTTGGAACACCAGGAATATGCCCTAGGTGTTTTCTGGACATTGCCGGAGAGAGCGAAGGAAGCCTCTGCGGCACTCTATGCATGCAAGAGGATGCTATGTAAGATGTACGTTGGGCCTATCACCCCATACTATGGGGTTATTGTTTGGTGGACAACCACAAGGGTACCAAAAAACTGGAGAGGGTATGCAGAGTATCAATGATTACCATAACGGGATCCTTAAAAACTACCCCGACAACAGCATTGCATGCCATTCTACACATCCCGCCTGCAGACCTAACGGCTAAAAACATCGCGTTAGCAACGGCAACAAGGCTAAAGGCCTCGAGGAAGCTTGAGTGTGGGCCTTATGGCCACAGCAGCATAGCGCCAGCTAATATCGGGCAAACGGAATATATAGTCCCGTGCCTGAACTTCGAAAGAGATATTGGGGCCACAATGGAGCCGGAGGGTTAGTGACGGGGTGCAGAAATGGCAGAATATGCTATACATGTGTATACGGATGGTTCCAAATTAATGGAAGGGGTTGGGTCAACACCATCATCAACACTATCAGCTCAGTCCGAATTGGGAAGGACCTCTCCGAGCCGTTCGAAACTAAACGAGGTTTTATACAAGGTGACCCCCTATCGCGTGATTTCTTTAATTTGATGCTAGACAAAATTATAATAGCTGCATAACTTAACCGCTCTGGAACAATATTCTATAAAAGCGTGCAATTACTGGCATATGCTGATGACATTGATATCATCGGCCTAAACACCCGCGCCGTTAGTTCTGCTCACTCTAAACTGGAAAAAGAAGCGGTAAAGATGGGTTTGATGGTGAATGAGGACAAAACGCATATGCACCTTGGCAACCACGCTACTGTTGGCAGTCATAATTTCGAAGTAGTAAAAGACTTCGTTTATTTGGGAACCAGCATCAACACTAGCAACAACAACAGCTCTGAAATCCAGCCAAGAATCGCTCTTGCCAATAAATGCTACTTTGGACTAGGTAGGCAATTGAAAAGTAAAGCCCTCTCTCGGCAAACGAAAATCATACTCTACAAGTCACTTATCGTTTCCGTCCTGCTATATGGTGCAGAAGCATGGACCATTACAACATCAGATGAAACGGCTCTGGGAGTGTTCGAGAGAAAAGATCTTCGAAAGATTTATGGACCTCTAGGCGTTGGCGATGGCGAGTACCGAAGAAGATTTAACGATGAGCTGTATGAGCTATACGCAGACATCAATATAGTCCAGCGAATTACAACGCAGCGGCTGCGCTGGCTAGGCCATGTTATGCGAATGAAAGATGACGAACCGGCCAAGAAAGTGTTTCTACCGGAACCTGCCTATAGAAGTAGAGGAAGTGGGGCGGCCCCCACTTCGTTGGAAGGACCAGGTGGAAAACGGTTTAAACTCCCTTGGTGTGACCAATTGGGGCCGGTTAGCAGAGAGAAGGAGCGACTGGCGCGCCTTGTTGGACCACCATAACCGTTTAAACGGTTAAGCTCCAATTAAGTAAGTAAGTAAGGTTGGGCCTGCTGTTTCCTGTGTCGACCCAGAAATAAGTAGATCTTACAGGCTGCCAAATTACTGCAGCGTTTTTCAAGCGGAAATTATAGCAGCGAAGAAAGCAGCAGAAATTCTGGAGGAAGCGTGCTTAAGCAGCAGTTCTTTCAATTTATATATTGATAGTCAGGCTGCGATTAAGGCAATAATCTTACACAGTACTTCATCAAGAAGTGTTGTGGAATGCAAAGAAGCATTGGCAAAACTTCGCTCAGGCTGGACCATACACCTCTACTGGGTTCCCGGTCATAAAGGGGTAGAAGGTAACGAAAATGCCAATGAGTTGGCAAAGAAGGGTGCAATACTCGCTAAGTCGATGATAGACGTCCCAATACGTTTGGGAGAAATGGAGACAGGTGTTGCATATGATCCATCAGCAGGAAAGGCTTGGACAAACGCGCGGGGCTGCAAAATTTCTAAGATCATGTGCAAAGCTTACTATATTAGAGTCACAAAGTGGCTAATATCTCTGAACAGAGAAGACTTAAGGCTCACGATGGGCATACTGACTGGACACTGCCTGCTGGCGTCACATGCTTATAAGTTAGGTCTCGTCAGTAACAGCAAATGTAGGAAGTGTGAGCTGCAGGAAGAAACGGTTGAGCTGTGTTCATGTCCTGCGCTCGCCAAGCGAAGGCTCCAGCTATCAGGGGTGGCGAGTTGCCAGATCTTTGAGGCAGCAATTAAGCTGGGTACTAGAAAACTGCTGGTATTTGCCAAGAGGACGGAGTTATTATATAACATATGTCCTGGCACATGATTGGGGTTCTTCCGTTTGGTCGTCAAAAAAATTCTGGTAACACTATGGACACATTCAGTCTATGTGAGTTCTTTATTGACCAGTCAGTTCAACCTAACCTAGTTTTGCTTACAAAGTTCTTAGTTCTCGCAATATTGTGTTGATTGAAATAAACTTAAATTAATAACGCACTTTAACTTTAATAGGGCGCAGCTAAAAATTTTGAGTTCTTTTCTTGCCGAACTATTTGGCAAACTCAGTTAATCATAAATAAAACTTAGCAATTCTTCGAAGCATTTTTGTTAATGCTATTTTTTTACATAGATACTCACTTTTACCCAAATGTTCCGAAATCTTATGTGAAAGTTTCAATTGTGTAGCAACGGAATCTTGATAATATTTAATTAGGTACGAAAAATTAGTTAACAATGTTATTAAGTATTGAAGTTTCTGGTGTTCTGCTAAGACCTACGTGAATAATTTTACACAACATGTTTACACCACTTCTTCCGAAATCAAATCTACTTTGCATCTGCTTCAAAGCTCAATATAAAAATAATTTTTTTGATCGCAGTTCATTGCACATTTTTAAAGTTATCGCTTTCATTCATTTTTTAGTCATGGTGTAAACGAGTAAAGGAATATATCTTGCGATCGAAATATCTGGCCACAAAAACAAAACTTTTCTTCTGATAAATGCGTGATAAATATTTCATCAGTAATTGAGGAAAATTTGTTTGCGGTAAGATCCAACACTTTTCTTTTTAATGTTTGGCCCAAAATATTTGAACTAAATTTTAATGACTGAAAATTTTTTAAATTTGTGCAACACACTGCTAGAAAATGTGGTAAGAATTTAAATGAAAATTACATGTGAGTTGATGAAAATCGATTGCAATCAAGAGCCCTCAAGCAATTTTTGTGACCACTGTTGTAGATTTTTACGACAGTGGCTACTACCTAAAAACGGCCAAAGTTGAAAATAAGCGTGCCAAATGAGTTTCGAATGGACCATTTTTGGTCCAAATGAACAAAGTGGCAGCCGTGGGTTTATCTCAAATAACACTGGCATACAAAAAATTAAGTAGCAGGAACATTTAAACAGCCCGGACCGAATTTTAAGTCAGTTTGATATACTTCTTATACGCTTAGAAGTTCTGAATGTGAATTAAAAGTCTTTATTTGGGCTCGCAATATTTATTATTGTTACATAGACTTCGGGGGCTGAGATACTTGGCTTGGATATCATAAGTGGTTCCAGGCTCTGGATCAGGGACTGTTATCAGCCTTAGACCGACCATAGTGACGAATGTCACGCGTGATTAGTTATTACGTCCTGCACGAGGTGCCCCTGTTTCTACTGATAATGGCGTATCTAGAGAGGACAACTCGATAAAACCCGCACCCCTGAGTCATTGTGCCGAGCTCAGGGGAGGGAGGACCCTGTTAAGGGTCAAGATCGGTACACAACGGTGACGAACTGGATTGTTAGGGACTTTGATTTTGACTATGTTGAGGAATTGATGACTTTGGGCTGGTAGGTGCGGTATTCTGCCACCTTAGTGGGTCGGGGTGAAACCCTATCGAAACGGCTGGTAGGCTAATGCTGCACCTGCCCACGTCCCGTTAAAACCGTGGCGGGCCTCAATGTACGTTCCGGCTCCGTCGCCGTTAAGTTGGTGGCGTAGGTGCGGTTGAAGATTTTCCCGCTTTGCGTCCGGTCTGTCAACCCTCACGTGGCATCCCTGCGTAGCATAGATAACCACGAGCCCGTTGAAGGGCGACTGCACAATCGGCTCCGGATAGCGGCCTTGGGAGGGGAATTTTTAGAATGGACACGACTAACACGAATCCGCCAAGGATGGGGTGCGGAAGAAAAGCGGTTTTGATGGAAATCCGTCAAATCAATATTCAGCACTAAGGCGGCTTCCGCAAATTTGTTGCTCTGCTTTGAAATAGGCGGAGTGGATATAGTCCTTATCCAGGAGCCGTGACTGAGTAGTAACGGCAGTAAGATCTCTGGATTAAGGACTGGAAAATTCAACACCTTGGTGCATGGGGAGGCAAGTAGGCCTAGATCCTGTGTGCTTGTTAAAAAAGAGATTAATGCTTTTATTCTCTCTAATTTCAGCAATGCTGGCGTAATCACGGTCTGCCTCGAGCGAGGAAGTAATGAAATGTGGGTGGTCTCAGCGTATATGCCCCACGGGGACGTAGTGGGACCACCACCTGCGATACTGGGCGAAATCACCGCTGAACCAAGGCGAAGAGGTGTTGGCGTGATCATCGGTGCCGATGCTAATGACCATCACAGCATCTGGGGAAGCTCGGATACCAACACTAGAGGTGAGTCTTTATTTACTTTTATTGTAGATGAGGGTCTTTGTATATGTAATAGGGGGAATGACCCGACTTTTATTACTGCGGTAAGGGAGGAGGTCCTGGACCTCACCATGGTTAGTATAGAACTGGAAAGTCGGATATCTGGCTGGAGGGTTCTCAACGAGCACTCCTTCTCTGATCACCGATATATTCAGTTCTCGGTGAATGAAGAACGTCCCGGTAAAATATCTGATAGGAACCCTAAACGTACTGACTGGGACTTGTATTGTAGGAAGCTAGGAGAGCTATTGCCTGCGGCGCCTACCGTTAGTTCGGACCTGTCTGATTCTGAGATAGACGTTCTGGTGGAAAACTTCACCTCGGCAAGCAATAGCGCCTTTCAGCTGTCCTGCCCATTGAAAATTTACAGGGGGAAGGGCAAGCCGCCCTGGTGGTCGGATTCTCTTGACGACCTAAGAGCGTCCAGTCGGCAGCTCTTCAACAGAGCCAGGAGGAGTAAATTACCCTCGGACTGGGAGCTATATAAGGTGAGTCTGGGCATTTATAAATATGAAATAAGGATAGCCAAGCGAGATGCATGGCGAAGCTTCTGCGAAAACGTAGAAGGCTGCAATGAATCCACGACGCTTAGAAAAATACTCTATAGGAATCCCGCTCCTCTGGGGTATCTGCGAGATGATGGTGGGGACTGGTCGATGATTAGCGAGGGGTCCCTAAAGCTTTTACTGGACAATCATTTTCCCGATGTCCCAGTTGCGCAGGGATCTTCCCTGCATGGTCGGCGGTCGTTGGCCATGCAGAAGTGCCTGCCATTCCAATACGGCAAAGTCAAATAACCTGGGCTATAGGGTCGTTCAAGCCCTATAAGTATCGGGGCCCAGATGGAACCATTCCTGCGCAACTTCAAAAGTCTTTGGGTATTTCCTGCCGCTGGTTGGCCATCATCTGTACTAACTGCCTCAGGCTTAACTATATCCCGAAGTCTTGGCACACGGTTAGGGTTATTTTCATACCGAAGGCCGGCAGAAGCTCTCATGTATCTCCTAAGGATTTCAGGCCAATCAGTCTCTCGTCGATTCTTCTTAAGACGTTTGAGCAGTTGTTTGAACTGTACCTACGGGAGACGATAACTCGGGGGTTACTGTCGGCTTCACAGCATGCGTACTGCAAGGGCAGATCGACGGAAACGGCTCTCCATTCGATTGAAATCTGGGTGCCTTTCTAGACATCGAGGGGGCTTTTAACAATATCTTACCGGGGGCAATCGAAAGAGCTCTGGTGGGTTTAGGAGTCGAGGCGGCTCTGGTTGAATTTATTAGCAAACTTCTATGCGGCAGAATTGTCG
This sequence comes from Eurosta solidaginis, assembly GCA_029619165.1. Lineage (NCBI taxonomy): Eukaryota > Metazoa > Arthropoda > Insecta > Diptera > Tephritidae > Eurosta > Eurosta solidaginis. Next base: position 3,034 of record JARSSU010005193.1, on the reverse strand, counting down.
CAGAGGAGTGGGGAGGGGCAATAATTAAGAGGAAGGTGTGCAGGGATACGCCACAGGGGGGTGTCCTATCTCCTCTCCTCTGGGTTGTGGTAGTCAACGAGCTTCTTGTGGAGCTAGAAGCCAATGGTTGTCGGGTAGTTGCCTATGCAACGCGCGATGTTCTGCAGGGCTACCTGGATACTGTGGCTAGGTGGGCTGAATCATGTGGATTGGCGGTCAACCCGGGAAAAACGGAATTGGTTCTTTTCACAAGGAGATATAAGTTGCCCGATTTCAGAACTCCCTCTATTGGAGGGGTGCCGTTGGTACTTTCTGATAGGGTTAAATATTTGGGGATTGTTTTGGACAAGAAACTGTCCTGGAGACCCAATGTGGAAGATCGGGCCAGGAAGGCCGCCATTGCCTTGTACTGCTGCAGAGGGGCTATCGGAAAGAGATGGGGACTCTCGCCAAGAGTAGTACACTGGCTTTATGAGATGGTGGTCAAACCGATTCTGCTATATGGGGTGCTGGTCTGGTGGAAAGCACTGGACACGGCGAGCACCTCCAAAATGTTAGTGTCAGTGCAACGGACGGCGCTGATCGGTATCAGTGGCGCTCTCAGAACAACGCCTACCTTGGTACTGAACGTCATGCTGAACATATACCCAGTAGATATTGCTGGAAAGGCGGCCGCGGCAAGGTCGTTGGTCAGGCTTCGTGATATGGGATATGGACTTTCTGACCGCGGACACTCTAGCCTTCTTACCAGTTTCGACTTTATCCCGGTCAGAACGGACTATTGTATGCCGATAAGTGCTCCCTATACAACCTTCACCCAGTCATTCCAGAGAGAGAGGAGTCGGTAAGAGGAATTATCTGGGGCATGGGACCGGTTAACTTGTTCACGGATGGGTCGAAGCTGGATGGAAAGGTTGGTGGGGTCTTTTGTCAAGAGCTAAAATTAAAGCCGCAAGTTTAAGTTAGCTGATCACTGCAGTGTATTCCAAGCGGACGTTGCTGCGATTAAGGATGCGGTGGATGGAATGCTATTCAGTGCTACTACGGTTAGGGAATTTAACATCTACATCGAATTATTTTACAATTAAGATTACCTGGGTCCAGGGCCATAGTGATATCCCGGGTAACTGTCATGCGGATCTCTTAGCCCGCATCGGTAGAACTGAACCGGATGAAGATGGCTGTAGGGATTTCGGGATCCCGCTGGCCACCTGTGGATTGCTCCTCCATAGCTGGGCCTCGAGTCAGCTCCGCAAACGTTGGGCGGACACCACGTCTTGCAGGGTAGCAAGATCTTTCTGGCCGAAAGTGGATGGCAGAAGGTCTGCTGAAATAATTGGGTTCACTAAGGCTCATCTATCAATGGTCATTGGGGTTTTGACAGGGCACTGTCCCATGGGTATCCATGCGGTACATCTCAATATACTGGAAACTCCATCCTGCTGCAGCTGTATGGAGGATGATGAGGTGGAATCACCAAATCACTTTATGCTTGATTGTCCAGCTTTTGACAGAACTAGGGGAAAGTACTTCGGTCGCGACTCACTTGGATCTCCCGAGGATTTATCCAAAGTTGAGATCGGTATCATTCGGAGCTTTATCGTCGCTACCCAACGATTATCTAAGTAGCTAGATCTAAGTCACCGTTATTTTTGCTGTATGTGGTATCACAACGGACCTTCGTGTTGTTCAAGTGAGCTATCTTTATCAGGGCAGCTACCACCTAACCTATCCTATCCTATCCTACATTGACTTCGCCGGACAGTGGTTCAAAGTTGGAATGTACCGTTAATAATCCAATACATGCTTTCTTTTACATTCGATTTGAATAACTTTTTTTTAAATATAGGTTTCTAATTTTTAAATTATTTAGGCAATTTACAAGAGTATCGCATTCATTTTAAATCTTAAGTTTTGAGTAGTTCCAATGGTTTCCAATACAAAATTTTATCAAAGAACACCACATACCGCGAATGGGAGAACAGTCTAATTGTTTCTTTACCTATTTTTTAAGCGTGTCGGTCACCGAAATGGAAAATTTGGAAGATAGTTCTTTCTCCTGGTTCTTTTAATAAATTCTACAAAAATAAAAGGAGTTCAAAATAGTTGTAGGGCTAACCAAAACAAAAACAAAAATCAAACAATTTAAATTTATCACTAAAAAAATTCTGCAAATTATTATTGTTTATGTATTTTACGTATGTGATATTCCATAGTGATGAGTGAGGGATTTTGACTAGACTTTGACTCAAACTTTAAGTAATTTTTTTTAACTAGTAATTATAAAAGTTTAGAACTTGTATCACTTGAAGGAAAATATTGATTTCATACAAAGATAATGGAATATAAAACCAAGGTGTGTAATTTACACAAAAAACCATTTTCAAAGAGTGACGGGTGGAACTACATAATCACTAGCTTATGCAAAAGACATTACACTTCAATTTTTTTCTTTCCAATGACCTCACTTTCCAAATTCAGGCAAACTATAAGAATCTTAATGAAAAACTAACATTCAAGGGAGAAGTTGTATAGCAAGCACAAAGAAAATGACCAAATTTCAACTGACTGCTTAACTTTCATCATTGATAAACTTAAAAAAAAACAAGTAAGAAAGGCTAAGTTCGGGTGTAACCGAACATTGCATACTCAGTTGAGAGCTGTGGAGACAAAGTAAGGGAAAATCACCATGTTGTAAAAAGAACCTAGGGTAACCCTGGAATGTGTTTGTATGACATGCGTATCAAATGGAAGGTATTAAAGAGTATTTTAAGAGGAAGTGGGCCATAGTTCTATAGATGGACGCCATTTAGGGATATCGCCATAAAGGTGGACCAGGCCTGACTCTAGAATTTGTTTGTACGATATGGGTATCAAATGAAAGGTGTTAATGAGGACGAGGGCCTTAGTTCTATAGGTGGACGCCTTTTCGAAATATCGCCATAAAAGTGGACCAGGGGTGACTCTAGAATGCGTTTGTACAATATGGGTATCAAATGAAAGGTGTTAATGAGTATTTTAAAAGGGCGTAGGC
>JARSSU010005191.1:0-25822 GCA_029619165.1 Eurosta solidaginis | reverse complement strand
GGGGGTGGGCGACCATAAGAAAAGATTTGGTGTTAGGAGATGTATGTTCCATATTACAATGCAAATTGGTTGGTGTCATTTGGGGATAAGCATTGCATGCGAGGACGTACATTATCTTATAGTATGTCGGGGTTTGATTTACTGGATAAGTAGAGAGTTTAATTCTGTTACAGGCATGCAGAAGAAAAAAGAAAAAAGGGAAACAGAGGTTGGGCCAGTTGGTGACTCGTATTGTTGTTGTTGTTGTGAGCGATTTAAAGGAGTTACGTTTCACCCAGGGAGGCGAGCGTTGGGGGAGTATTATCTATTTGATGGTCGCTTTTGGTCCGGATCAAAGGCGGAATATGGATATAGAAAACAACGATGATAGCTGTTGATGAGTGCTTGAGTAGCGGGTAATTTTTCATCTACTTATTTGTGACTGAAGGGTCTCAAAGATATAGGAGCCAAAACGTGGACGCCGGGTACAAGACCCTAAAGAATGTGTTTTTAATAAAAAACAATAATGGAATAATCAATGGAAAGGCTATTGATAGAGTGCCAGATGAGTAGCTAGGATAAATCGTTCATAACAACTGGGGGGGGGGGGGGGGGGGGGGAGGGGAGGGGAGGAGGAGAAGCTATGGTCTGCGAGATATAGTATCCCCAAAACTGACAGCCGGGTACCGCCTAGAAATGTGTTTATACAATATAGGGCAAAATAGGGAAAAAAGTCTTATTAACGCGTTTATAATGAGCATTTCGCCGTTCTTGACTGCAGTTTTCTGTAATTGGAGCGCTAATAAAGCCTATTTAATTAATAATGAACGTGGCTTTGACAAAATTTTGGCTAAAGTATAGGCTTTTTCAAGAAGTAAAAGGTTTCCTAGTATGTGTTTTTTTATATAAATGATCGTCATTTGTCACAGCTGATGAAAGTCGTGTTATCACAATCAATATTGATATCTGTACAGTGGCTGTATTTTTAGTGAATAATACAGAAAGAGGAGTACAAAAGGTTCAGCTTAATTAGTTTTGATCTCGTTTCCCATAACTGCTAATCAGATTCTACTGGTATGGGTCTATCACGACTACCACAAAAGTAGAATTTCGACAAATCCATGTGTTGGTGAGCATAGTCGCGATCGAAATTCTGAGCTAACAACACTGCCCGACACTTGAGTGGCTGATCCACACTCATAACGACATCGATTAAGTGTTAATAAATTGTTAATTGTTTTAGTGGTATTTAAAACGTCTGTTCATCGTTCAGGCATATTCGTAAAACTAGTCCTAAAAGCGCGTCCCAGTCCGCAGGCGATATGCGAATGATGTATGTATCTTTAAAAAAGTACAGAGACGGCTGCAGGAAATTAATCTTTAATAGTCCGATATATGGCGTAGTACACCAGCAGTCTGAGGAGATATAGCAGAACGGAGGCACAGCGGTGATATAAACGGAAGGAAGTAGACTACGTGGACTTCTTAGAAAAGAGGAGGATAGGCCAATAGCTCCCCTGAATACTTGTTGTTTAAATGATTTAGTAAGTAAGTTCCAAAACGACTAGAGAACAGATCTGAGGTATAGTTAGACAACAATATCGAGTCGTGTACAGTCGCTTCGATATGCATCGCCTAAATGCAATCGTGAATGCTTTAAAGAAAAAATCGTATGTAGTTAGTCCCCAAAGTCTCTAGTTCAATAATATTAGCAGTCAGAAGACAGCCTCCTAAGAAGATCGCGAAGCACAGTCTCTGATAATGCGGGCCCGAAATAGTCCAAGATAACATTTGAATAGTAGCACCGAAAGAAAATCTTCGCATGCAATAATCTCAGGCAGGCACACTATAGCATATATGTCTCGTACTAACCGAGTCTTTAAGAGAATATTTTGTGCATATCTTACGCTCAATTATGCATATTGAAGATCAAACTTCACCGTACGCATTTGTAGTGATATTGCACTATATTGTTAGTCTGCAAGAGAATGATGAGATTGGTCGTCAGATATATTGCTTATGCTCCACAACGGCTAGTAAATCGATGCACCGATTGCGTATGCAATGTAAAGTTTTTTGTAATTATCTGCCGTGGTGCTCATTTTATTAGCTATGAGGCTTCAAATTTGTACCGCGAAATGCTTATCATATCGTAGAGCATTCATTGTTGTCTAAAAAATTGTATAGTATCGGTGGTAGTATCTAGTCTCATGTGATATCCCACAGGCAACCCATACTTCTTTCAGATATGAAAAATTTCGTGCGAATTTCTAGCTTAATTCTAACAGCTAGAAGCTCTCAAATTCACCAGTATGTGTACGTGTATACTCTCAATATATAAAATCTTCTGTCACGGTTTAGAGGCTGAGCTCCTCGCGAAAGGACTGAACCGATTCTCATGAAATTTTGGTGAGTCTATGGGTATGGGCTCTGAGAAGAATCGGCCAATCGTGCTACTTTTTCGTCTACCGTGTCTAGGTCTTGTACGATCAAAACGTGGACCCAGGTACCGCTAGGTAATGTGTTTATTGACAATATAGGATATCAAATGAAAGCTGTGTGATGAGTGCATAGTAGCATAGGGATACATCTTCATTATACAACGTGAGAGGGCTGTGAGGATTGCTAGGGTCTGCGAGATATATATATCTCCAAAAGCGTGGATCCCGGTACCCCTAGTAATGTGTTATATCAATGATGGATATCAAGATAACAAGGCTGTGATGACTGCTATAACCGTACAGTGATTGAATTTTCATAGCATAATCTGAGGCAGGCTAGGGTTGCTTGGCGAGATCTAGCACTCAAAACGTGGACGTGCGAGCTGAGCCCGTCGAATGTGTTTGATCTAGCAATATGGATGAATCAAATGATATAGCTGTTGATGAGTGCTATAGTAGCAGGATAGATTTCATACACTGAGTAGCTAGGTCTCGAGCTTATGTAGCCCAAGAATCGTGGACCGGCGGAGATACGCGGCTAGAATGTGGGGCGTGTCACTCATATGGATATGCAATGAAGCTGATGCTGTATGCTTTTGCGTACAGAGGAAACTTTACACCGCTCTGAGGACTAGGTCTCGAGCTATAGGCCACATGGACCCGGATACCCTAGAATTGCGTGTATTAGGATATCAAAGCAAAGTGTTGCGAGAGCTCTGAGACAAGAGAACGAGACGCACAACAGCAAAACTGATAAATAGTGCATACGAAGCCGGAAGATAAAGAGCAGAATGACTTTATATATAATCCCACATACCTATTTACATACGTCCTATTCGATTCGCCTGCTGATATTTGCGTATATAATTTGCCTGTATAGTATTATAGCCAAATGCTTTTCTTCGCGGAAGTATAAAGACCATAGACACAGGACTGGGACTTAATGGGTTATAGGACTAGGACATGCCGCTGAGATTGAGAATTTGGTAGATGGGATCTGGGACTGAGAGCGTCTCGAAATGGCAGTCTGAACAAGAATACATACTACGCGCTGCCTGACTGGCAATAAGAGATGAAGAAGAGGAGAAGACTTGAGTAGAGAGAAGAGAAAAGCGAGAAGGAGACTTGAGTCATAAGTAGATAGCCAATGAGTACGAAGTATGGAGATGAAGCGAAAAAGACGGAGGAGGATTGAATAAAAAGATTAGGAAAAAGTGTAGAGGGGTAGTCAGAGTTAGACGGAAAAAGCTATTAAAATATATGCAGATAGGCCAAATTTAGGCAGAACAACGTCTGCCGGGTCTGCTAGTTGTTGTCTAAAAAATTGTATAGATCGGTGGTAGATATATTATATATATGCCACATCAACCAATTTTTCAGATAGAAAACTTTCGCAAATTTCTACTTAATTCTAACAGCTAGGAGCTTAAAATTTTACCAGAGTGTACGTGTATATCAAATATGTTGTCTGAAAAATATCATAGAGATCGGTGGTGTATATGTTATATACCCCATACAAACTGTCATTTCTGCCCCTTTTTAACGGCTAGAAGCTCCAAATGAATGAAATATTTACGATTAGTCATATATTGTTGAGGATAAGTGAATTAATGGTCATAGCTAGGGATGAAGAAGAATGAGCAGAACTTCAGAGAAGAGAAAACAGGAAAGAGAGACTGAGAAAGAGATAGATAGAAATACAAGTTTTAAGACGATGATTGAGTAGGTAATATACCCAAGCCCTTATAAGACAAGGTTCTGATGTTGGCTAGTTTATATTCTCCCAAATCTAAATCCGCCACATAGGAAATGAAATAGACAGGGCAAAGCAAAAGGACAATGGTGTCTTGCGACACGTACCACAGTGGCTGCGTAAACGAAATCGACAGAGGTAAGCGTGATTTGGCCGACGGAATGAAAACTCACTTCGTATGTTTTTACATTGATTTTAAAATATTCTACATATTCTATATCCCATATTCTGAGCTTTTAGAAAACTGAACTTGTGTTAAACAGCACAAAATTTAAGAGTTGGTGTTACATTTTTATTTTAGGATGTAGCGTGACCTTTTGCTCATTTGAAGTCAACTTAGCATAGAACGGTGAAGCGTGGAACATCACTCTTATACATACTTTTAAAGACTACTTGAGTGTAGTCGTATTTCAAAGACAAGCGAAAATTGTATGGCCATTGCTTGGCTAATTAGTTACGGCTTAATACAAGAAATATATATACTTAAAGCATAAAAACCCATCACAAACAGAACCAAATATATATTGGAGCAACTATGTTCTCTTCGCAAAAATAAGAAAATCAAAACTCCTCCCTTTTGTCTTGGATAGATAGGAAAAATTGCGTCTGCTCTAGTATAAGGAGCCTAAATCTGTCAAGCGACCAGTGCTGGCAAGCGCAGGGCACGATCAGATTATGCGCTCAAACTCGTCATCCGCAGCTAGCACTTCCGAGCACGAAATGCTTGACTTGTTTCATAAAAAGTACCGATACTACTCACTCAGTACAGATAAGAGTTTTATTCTGCATCGGAATCCAGCATAATATTACATTCGGGCGATTTGAGCAAATCTATGGCATCACTCTCGAGGCTAATATGTTGTTTTGTTCCTTTCTCTTTCAGCGAAATAGCCGATATAATAGGATCGGAAGATAGCAAAGAGTAATTAAATAAATCTTCATTAGTATGGGTTGCAGAGTCTTTCCTGGTTCTGTGCTCTCTAATAAATTTCAAGTTTTATTTTTGCTTCTTGTGCTTCTTCTCCTACCTATCCGATGGCAAAATTGCATACTGATAATTTCAGCTCCGTGAACTAGCACTTTATGTATTGCAGGAGGCATATAGAACCATGGGTAATTAGAAACAAACTTTTTAGCAGTGTCCATGGCATATTTGCTGAATCTTTCAAAATCTACTCATGGCCAAAGGATATTACCTGTAGAGTTATGTAAAACCTGTAGATCAGCTCTTCGTCAACTCCAGTAATTTCTGCCGATTTTTCCCAATTCCGAAAGAATAGTCGGGCAGTCTTGCCCGTGTTAGTTGAGCCATATCCAGATTTCGGTAGGTCAACTAAGATGCTTAGCTCGGCCCTAAGCTTATCCTGAATAATCTTCTTCCTTTCTTCTATTTTAATTTATCTTCTCCTCTTGCCTGCCAGCGCTTTATTCCAATCTATAGGCCAGGTGCAAGCAAACACTGGAAAAATCTGATCCATGAATGGAGAGCTGATAAGCCAAATTTGTACTGATCGGCATTTGCTGGCAATTGCTCTGGCATAACATTCAGCTTTCGCTGCTAGGACTTTTCCCCAAGATGGATACACGTCAGCACCGCAACTTTTAGCAGCCTTTCTGTAAGATAGATATGTCGATTTACTGGATTTTTTATTAATTATCAACGGCAGAGCTTCTTCTGGACTTAAATCAGCACGTTTGGATAACTTTGTGGAGCTTTTTGCCATCTTGTAAAATTTTTTGTGAAATTTCGGAGAACTAGAAGCAGTAACTTTTTCAACAATTTTGGCCGCATTTCGTGGTCCTCTTTTTCGTATGCTCGTCTGCACAGCGAAAGAAGGATCTTCAGTGTTACAGTTTGAGGTGAGTGCACTTGCTTTTTTTTTGTTTCGCCCTAGTTCCACTCTCACTAAAACTTTTGGAAGGTCTGCCACGCTTTGAAGGCCCGGGCCGAAAATCTTCAATGAAATGAAATAGCAGATGCCAACCAATCCTTATTGCTTTTGATGAAACGATCTGATCTTAATTGTGCACTTTTCCACCGTTTTTCCACATTTTTAACAAAGTTCTCTAAAATGTTCTCACAGTTATCTGAATTTATATTATATTTTGCAGAAACAAAACGTTTTAAAGCAATACAGCAGTCTTTTCTATTCAAACTTTTTACTTTTAGATATTCATCAAACAGTTCCATGCGGGTAATTGCCCCACGGCACCCTGAAAAAAGAAATTCTCAAAATTAGGGGGACATGGAAGTACATACTTTTTTTTGTTGATAAGTATAGATAAAAGGATAAGCTATTTTTTTTTGACATTTGCAACACGTGCAAATGCGTGCGTTTTTTATAACCTTAAAAATGTTCGGAAACTTGATCGTTTATAAAGTAAGCCTTTCCAAAACGCAATATTTATGTTATTCAATAAAAACTTATAAACCTTACCTTGTGATGATTTTTCCATGGATTACACTTCAAAAATGTACAGTTTTACAAGAAAAACACGTGTAATTATGAACGATTATATATAAACTACGCGCCTGGGGACTTTACGGAAACACAACTTTTGAGCGCGATTTTATTCATATAATGACACTTTAATCAAAAAATTTTTATGATTTATATTGTAGCGTATGCTTGACTATTAATTTTCAACGACTGCCAAATTACAGCTTGCAAAACTTCTAAATTACCTTCTTTTAAAAGTGGGCGGTGCCACGCCCGTTGTCCAAAATTTTACTAGTTTTCTATTCTGCGTCATAAGTTCAACTCACCTACCAAGTTTCATCGCTTAATCTGTATTTGGTAATGAATTATCGCACTTTTTCGATTTTTCGAAATTTTCAATATCGAAAAAGTGGGCGTGGTTATAGTCCGATATCGTTCATTTTAAATTGCAATCTGAGATGAGTGCCCAGGAACCTACATACCAAATTTCATCAAGATACCTCAAAAGTTACTCAAGTTATCGTGTTAACGGACAGACGGATGGACGGACGGACGGACATGGCTCAATCGAATTTTTTTCGATACTGATGATTTTGATATATGGAAGTCTATATCTATCTCGATTCCTTTATACCTGTACAACCAACCGTTATCCAATCAAAGTTAATATACTCTGTGAGCTCTGCTCAACTGAGTATAAAAAGGACCAAATCTCAGAAAAAGGACCAAATTATTGTTTTATTTGATTGTGATACAAGCAATTCACAAAAGTGTCGTAGTCGTTGTTAAATATAAAACTTCAGGATTTTTCCATGGTTTCCTATACAAAATTTTAATAAACTTAAACACCCACAGCACCCAGCACAAACAAAAACACTACGTTTCGGTATTACAAAGGTGTGACAAAGCTCCATTATGTTGTTAATTGGAAAGAAATAAAATGTATAGCGCAGTTAGGTTTTAGTAAGAAAGGGCTCAAAAATTTGCATTTTGGTGTAGCCGAACTATGAGCACACTGAACGTTGAAATATCATACCAAAGCCTAGATTAGTAATTGTGATTTTGAAAAATCGGCCTAATAGCCGCAGTTTCAAACAAATCAAAAAGAATAGCGAGCACAAACCCACTCTTACAGTGATCACCTGTTATCCTAAAAGATCAACATAAGTCAATCACACAAAGTAGAAGTACTTCACGATTAAATAACTCAGCAGGCATACAACGGAGTCATAATTAGAGAATGTGATAAACCTTTTTTACCCCCGCAGGTTCGGAGATTAGAATATACCCGCGCAGGTATGCCTGTCGTGGAAGGCGACTAAAATAGCCAAATAATTGAAAAGGCTTCCAGCGCAATTTCCAACCTCACCTACCGTGGCGAATCCTGTTTTATCAGCAGCGGAGGCTTCGGCAACCCCAAGTTCCACGTAACTAGGGGGTGGAGGGGGATGGCCCAGAAGGTTCAATGTGGTCATATTAAATGGTCCCCGAGATGCTCGGGCTTGTACCTTAATGGTGCTTATTACCGGAACTTACTGGATGTATATCCGGCAAAGGACCATCAACATCGATAACACTGCCCCAAATTTTCGGTGAGTGTCTTTATCGCTACAACAACAGCAATAACATTAGTCTTTTCTTTGACTTCACGCAGAAGAATTATTGAAAAATTTAGATCTGAATTAGAATCGGTAAAGAGGCCGCTTAACTCTTGTGAGCGAACCAAGGGAAAACTTTATTGTCAACCTTCCAACGGAGAAGATTGTATTACTCTAAAAAGAATGCATTATTGTTAACTACGAATACTGAAGAGATCGCATTACTCTGAAGAAAATGCTTTGTTGTCAACTTCAGTAGAGGAGAGACTGTATAGCTTCGTTAAGTATGCTTTGTTGTAAACTACCCCAAATGTGATCTCCGTCGCATGTAAGGAAAACCTACCAGGAGAGATAAAATCACAGCCCCTAAATCTGCCACTAGGGGGCCGATCCTAAGGACAGGAGATGAGATCTGTATACAAGCATCATATGATACTTTATATAGAGGTCAAATTCCTCTAACGGAAGTCCAAGGAATCTAGAAGTTTCAACAGGGGCGGACCATAAGAAGATTGGTGTTAGAGATGTAGGTTCCATATTACAATTGCAAATATGGTTGGTGTCATGTGGGGAGACATTGCATGCAGGACATACATTACGTATATATGTCGGGGTTTGATTCTGGATAAGTAAGAGTTTAATCTGTTACAGCATCAGAACAGAAGTTGGGCCAGGGTGACTCGTATTGTTGTTGTGGTTGTAGCGATAAGGTTACTCCCCGAAGGCTTTGGGGAGTATTATCGATTTGATGGTCCTTTGCCGGATACGGAATGGATAACAAATGAAAGCTGTTGATGAGTGCTTTAGTACAGGGTAATTTTCATACCTATTTGTGACTAGGGTCTCAAGATATAGACCAAAACGTGGACCCGGGTACCCCTAGAATGTGTTTATACAATATGTATATCAAATGAAAGCTATTGATGAGTGCCATAGTACAGGATAATCTTCATACAACTGGGAGGCTAGGGTCTCGAGATATATATCCCAAAACGTGGACCCGGGTACCCCTAGAATGTGTTTATACAATATGGCAAATACAAAAAGCTTATTAAGCGTTTATAATGACATTTCCCGTTCTTCCGTTTTCTGTTATTGGAGCCTAATAAGCCTATTTAATTAATAATGAACGTGGCTTTGACAAAATATTTTGCTATACTTTTTCAAAAGAAAGTTCCTAGTAATTGTTTTTTATATAAATGTCCATTTGCACAGCTGAAACGTGTTATCAAATTGATATCTGTACAGTGGCTGTATTTTGAGTGAATAAATACAGAAAAGTACAAAGGGTTCACTTAATTAGTTTTATCTGTTTCCAAACTGCTAATAGATTCTATTGTATGCTACCACAAAGCCAGTGTTGGGAGCAGTCCACGAAATTCTGAGCAACAACACTGCCCGAACTTGAATGGGCTGACACAATCAATATCTTTCGTTAAGTGTTAATAAATTGTTAATTGTTGTGGATTTAAACGTCTGTTCATCTTTCACATATCGTAAAACTAGCCTAAAAGCGCGTCCCAGTCCGCACGATATGCCAAGATATGATCTTTAAAAAAGTACAGAGACCGCTCAGGAAATAATCTTTAAATAGTCCCGATATATGGCGTAGTACCAGCAGTCGAGGAGATAAGCACACGGTGATAAACGGAAGGAAGGATATAGTGGACTTCTTAAAAAAGGAGGATCCAATACTCCCCTGAAATACTTTGTTTTTAAATGATTTAGAAGTAGTTCCAAAAACGACGAACAGATCTGAGGATAGTTAAAAAAATATTCGGTGACAGTCCTTCCGATATGATTCCCTAAACAATCGTGAAATGCTTTAAAAAAAATGTATGTAGTTTAGTCCCCAAAAAGTCTCTACAATAATATTACATCGAAAACAGCCCCAAGAAGATCTCGAACACAGTCTCTAAACGGGCCCGAAATAGTCCAAGAAACATTTGAAATAGTACCAGAAAATCTTCCTCAAATAATCTCACGGGCCACTATAGCATATATGTCCCATACAACCGACTTTTAAGAAGAAATATTTTTGTCATATCTTCCTCAATTTATCATATTGAAGATTCAAACTTCACCATACGCTTTAGTATATTGCACATATTGTTGTCTGATGGATGAGATTGGTCGCATATATATTATTATCCTCCACAACCGATCGTTCAGATAAGAAGTTTTTTGTAATTACTGCCCCATTTTATTAGCTATAGGCTTCAAATTTTACCGAATGCTTACATATAGAGCATTCATTGTTGTCTAAAAAATTGTATAGATCGGTGGTAGATATATTATATATCCCACACAACCAATTTTTCAGATAGAAAAATTTTCGCAATTTCTACTTAATTCTAACAGCTAGGAGCTTCAAATTTCACCAGATGTGTACGTATATCTAATATATAAAATTCTTCTGTCACGGTTTTAGAGGCTGAGCTCCTCCGAAAGGAACTGAACCGATTCTCATGAAATTTTGTGAGCTATTGGGTAGGTCTGAGAATCGGCCAACGTCTACCTTTTTCGCTACGTGTCTAGGGTCTTGAGATCAAAACGTGGACCCAGGTACCCCTAGAATGTGTTTATACAATATGGATATCAAATGAAAGCTGTTGATGAGTGCCATAGTACAGGATAATCTTCATACAACTGAGAGGCTAGGGTCTCGAGAATATATCCCAAAACGTGGGACCCGGGTACCCCTAGAAGGTGTTTATACAATATGGATATCAAATAAAAACTGTTGATGACTGCTATAGTACATGATAATTTTCATACAACTGGGAGGCTAGGGTCTCGAGATATAGCCCAAAACGTGGACCCGAGTACCCCTAGAATGTGTTTATACAATATGGATGTCAAATGAAAGCTGTTGATGAGTGCTATAGTACAGGATAATTTTCATACAACTGAGAGGCTAGGGTCTCGAGATGTAGCCCAAAACGTGGACCCGGATAAAACCTAGAATGTGTTTTACATTTAGGTATCAAATTGAAGCTGTTGATGTATGCTTTGTACAGAGTAACTTTTACACCGCTGAGTGACTAGGGTCTCGAGATATAGGCCAAAACATGGACCCGGATACCCCTAGAATGTGCGTGTATTATGGATATCAAATGAAAGCTGTTGCTGAGAGCTCTGAAGTTCAATGTGATATTCGATTTAGTCGCATCAACCTGGCAAAACTGATAAATATGCATACGAAGCCGAAATAAAGACAAGAATTTATAATAACCACATACCTATTTACATACGTCCTATTCGATTCGCCTGCAATTTCGTATATAAATTTGCCTGTATTAGTATTTACAATGCTTTTTTTCCGGGAGAAGTATACCATAGACGGACTGGGACTGGGGTTAGGACTAGGACTGGGGCTGAGATTGAGATTTGGAGAGGGACTGGACTGAGACTCTAAATGGGACTGGAACAAAATACATACTACCCTCTGGGACTGGCCAATAAGAGATGAAGAAGAAGGAGAAAAACTTGAGAGAAGAGAAAAGAGAGAAGGAGACTGACAAAGAGATAGAATGAGACGAAGATGGAGATGAAGCGAAAAAGACGGAGGGAGGATTGAATAAAAAGATTAGGAAAAAAGTGTAGAGGGGTAGGGCAGAGTTAGACGGAAAAAGCTATTAAAATATATGCAGATAGGCCAAATTTAGGGCAGAACAACGTCTGCCGGGTCTGCTAGTTGTTGTCTAAAAAATTGTATAGATCGGTGGTAGATATATTATATATGCCACACAACCAATTTTTCAGATAGAAAACTTTTCGCAATTTCTACTTAATTCTAACAGCTAGGAGCTTAAAATTTTACCAGATGTGTACGTGTATATCATATATTGTTGTCTGAAAAAATCATAGAGATCGGTGGTGTATATGTTATATACCCCATACAAACTGTCATTTCTGCCCCCTTTTTAACGGCTAGAAGCTCCAAATGAATGAAATATTTACGATTACGTCATATATTGTTGAGATAAGTGATACATGGTCATAGCTAGGGATGAAGAAGAATGAGCAGAACTTCAGAGAAGAGGAAAACAGGAAAGGAGACTGAGAAAGAGATAGATAGAAATACAAAGGTTTTAAAGGACGATGATTTGAGTAGGTAATATACCCAAGCCCTTATAAGACAAGGTTCTGATTGTTGGCTAGTTTATATTCTCCCAAATCTAAATCCGCCACATAGGAAATGAAATAGACAGGGCAAAGCAAAGGACAATGGTGTCTTGCGACACGTACCACAGTGGCTGCGTAAACGAAATCGACAGAGGTAAGCGTGATTTGGCCGACGGAATGAAAACTCACTTCGTATGTTTTTACATTGATTTTAAAATATTCTAATATTCTATATCCCATATTCTGAGCTTTTAGAAAACTGAACTTGTGTTAAACACCACAAATTTAAGAGTTTGGTGTTACATTTTATTTTTAGAGATGTAGCGTGACCTTTTGCTCAATTTAAGTCAACTTAGCATAGAACGGTGAAGCGTGGAACATCACTCTATACATACTTTTAAAGACTACTTGAGTGTAGTCGTATTTCAAAGACAAGCGAAAATGTATGGCCATTGCTTGGCTAATTAGTTACGGCTTAATACAAGAAATATTATATACTTAAAGCATAAAAACCCCATCACAAACCAGAACCAAATATATATGAGCAACTATGTTCTCTTCGCAAAAATAAGAAAATCAAAAACTCCTCCCTTTGTCTTGGATAGATAGGAAAATTGCGTCTGCTCTAGTATAAGGAGCCTAAATCTGTCAAGCGACCAGTGCTTGGCAAGCGCAGGGCACGATCAGATTATGCGCTCAAACTCGTCATCCCGCAGCTAGCACTTCCGAGCACGAAATGCTTGACTTGTTTCATAAAAAGTACCGATACTACTCACTCAGTACAGATAAGAGTTTATTCTGCATCGGAATCCAGCATAATATTACATTCGGGCGATTTGAGCAAATCTATGGCATCCACTCTCGAGGCTAATATGTTGTTTTGTTCCTTCTCTTTCAGCGAAATAGCCGATATAATAGGATCGGAAGATAGCAAAGAGTAATTAAATAAATCTTCATTAGTATGGGTTGCAGAGTCTTTCCTGGTTCTGTGCTCTCTAATAAATTTCAAGTTTTATTTTGCTTTCTTGTGCTTCTTCTCCTACCTATCCGATGGCAAAATTGCATACTTGATAATTTCAGCTCCGTGAACTAGCACTTTATGTATTGCAGGAGGCATATAGAACACATGGGTAATTAGAAACAAACTTTTTAGCAGTGTCCATGGCATATTTGCTGAATCTTTCAAAATCTACTTCATGGCCAAAGGATATTACCTGTAGAGTTATGTAAAACCTGTAGATCAGCTCTTCGTCAACTCCAGTAATTTCTGCCGATTTTTCCCAATTCCGAAAGAATAGTCGGGCAGTCTTGCCCGTGTTAGTTGAGCCATATCCCAGATTTCGGTAGGTCAACTAAGATGCTTAGCTCGGCCCTAAGCTTATCCTGAATAATCTTCTTCCTTTCTTCTATTTTAATTTATCTTCTCCTCTTGCCTGCCAGCGCTTATTTCCAATCTATAGGCCAGGTGCAAGCAACACTGGAAAAATCTGATCCATGAATGGAGAGCTGATAAGCCAAATTTGTACTGATCGGCATTTGCTGGCAATTGCTCTGCATAACATTCAGCTTTCGCTGCTAGGACTTTTCCCCAAGATGGATACACATCAGCACCGCAACTTTTAGCAGCCTTTCTGTAAGATAGATATGTCGATTTACTGGATTTTTTATTAATTATCAACGGCAGAGCTTCTCTGGACTTAAATCAGCACGTTTGGATAACTTTGTGGAGCTTTTTGCCATCTTGTAAAATTTTTTGTGAAATTCGGAGAACTAGAAGCAGTAACTTTTTCAAACAATTTTGGCCGCATTTCTGTGGTCCTCTTTTTCGTATGCTCGTCTGCACAGCGAAAGAAGGATCTTCAGTGTTACAGTTTGAGGTGAGTGCACTTGCTTTTTTTGTTTCGCCCTAGTTCCACTCTCACTAAAACTTTTGGAAGGTCTGCCACGCTTGAAGGCCCGGGCCGAAAATCTTCAATGAAATGAAATAGCAGATGCCAACCAATCCTTATTGCTTTTGATGAAACGATCTGATCTAATTGTGCACTTTTCACCGTTTTTCCACATTTTAACAAGTTCTCTAAAATGTTCTCACAGTTATCTGAATGTTATATTATATTTTGCAGAAACAAAACGTTTTAAAGCAATACAGCAGTCTTTTCTATTCAAACTTTTTACTTTTAGATATTCATCAAACAGTTCCATGCGGGTAATTGCCCCACGGCACCCTGAAAAAAGAAATTCTCAAAATTAGGGGACATGGAAGTACATACTTTTTTTGTTGATAAGTATAGATAAAAGGATAAGCTATTTTTTTTGACATTTGCAACACAGTGCAAATGCGTGCGTTTTTTATAACCTTAGAAATGTTCGGAAACTTGATCGTTTATAAAGTAAGCCTTTCCAAAACGCACTATTTATGTTATTCAATAAAAACCTATAAACTCTACCTCTGTGATGAGTTCTTCCATGGATGACACTTCAAACAATGTACGTAGTTAGTCTAATGACACACACACGTGTAATATGAACGACTTTATATACAACTACCCCTCTTCTCTGCGCCTGGTGCCTGGGCGCCCTTTGCTGGACTTTACGGCAGAAACACAACTTCTGCTTGAGCGCGATTTGTATTCAATAATGACACGTTTGAATCAAAAATTTTCTATGATGTACTATTGTAGACGTCAGCTGCTCTGACTATTCAAACTTTTTCAACCGACTGCCAAATTTACAGCTGCTTGCAAAACTTCTAACTATTCATCCTTCGCTTCTAAAGTGCGGGCGGTGCATGCACGCCCGTTGTCCAAAATTTCTCCGACGTTTCCGGATTCTGCGTATAAGTTCCCCTCAACTCACACTACAAGTTTCATCGCTTGCAACTCTGTATTTCGGTAGAATTATCGCACTTATTTTCGATTTTTCGAAATTTTCAATATCGAAAAAGTGGGCGTGGTTATGAGTCCGATATCGTTCATTTCTAAATAGCGATCTGAGATGAGTGCCCAGGAACCTACATACCAAATTTCATCAAGATACCTCAAAGTTACTCAAGTTATCGTGTAACGGAAAGACGGATGGACGGACGGAGGACATGGCTCAATCGAATTTTTTTTCGATACTGATGATTTTGATATATGGAAGTCTATATCTATCTCGATTCCTTTATACCTGTACAACCAACAGTATCCAATCAAAGTTAATATACTCTGTGAGACTCTCTGCCTCAACTGAGTATAAAACAGGACCAAATCTCAGAAAAATAGGACCAAATATGTTTGGTATTTGATTGTGTGAACAAGCAAGTTCATCAAAGGTGTATCGTAGTCGTTAGTAAATATAAACTTCAGGATTGTTCATGGTTCTTTCTAACAATAATTTGTAAATAAACATAAACACCCACAGCACAACAGCACAAACAAAAACCAAACACTACGTTCGGTATTACAAAGGCTGTGACAAAGCCCATCATTATGTTAGCTTAATGGACAGAGAAAAAATGTATAGCCGCAGTTAGGTTTTAGATAAGAAAGGGCCTCAAAAATTTGCATTTGCGCTGCTAGCCGCAACTATGAGCACATCCGAACGGTGAAATAGCCATACCAAAGAGCCTAGATTTAGTAATTGGATTTTGCGAGAACTCGGCACTACTAGCCGCAGTTTCAAACAAATCAAAAAGAATAGCGAGCACAAACCACTCTATACAGGATCACCTTAGGTATCTAAACGATCAACATAAGTCAAATCACACAAAGTAGAGAAGAAATACATTCCCGATAAATAACTCAGCAGGCATCACATCGGCAGTCATAATATAGAGAATGTGATAAACTCTTTTTAACGCCAGGTTCGGAGCTATAGAATATACCCGCGCAGCGCTATGCCTGCGTCGTGGAAGCGACGAAAACTAGCCAATAATGAAAAGGCCATCCACAGCGCAATTCCACCTCACCTACGATGGCGATCCTGTTTTATCAGCAGTCCGGAGGCGTTCGGCAACCCCACGCTCACGATAACTCAGAGTGGAGATGCGCGCGCGGGAGACCAGAAGGTCAATCGTGCGGTCATATTAAATGATCACCGAGATGCTCGGGCCACTATTGTACCTTAATGGTGGTCTTATTACGGAACTGAACTGCGATGTATATCCGCAAAGGACCATCAACACGATTAACACTGCCCACTACTACAAATTTCGCTGTGAGTGTCTTTATCGACTACAACAACACGCAATAACATTACTCTTTCTTTAGACTTCACGACAGATGAATATAGCAAAAATTCAGATCATGAATCAGAATCGCCGTAAAGAGGCCGACTTACCTCTGTCGTGATGCGCAACACAGGGAAAACGTTTATGCACAACCTCCAACCTGGAGAAGATTAGTCAGATGACTCTAAAAAGAATGCATTATTGACTTAACTACGAATACTGAAGAGATCGCATTACTCTGAAGAAAACTGCTTGAGTGACTCACTTCAGATAGAGGAGACGACTGCTATAGCTTCGCTCAACGTATGCTTGCTAATAGATAAACTACCCCAATGTGATCTCGTCGCATGCATAAGGAAAACTCCTACACAGGCCTCCTCGAGAGATAAAATCACAGCCCCTAAATAACTGCCACTAGGGGCCGCCATCCTAAGGACAGGAGCTGAGATCTGTATACAAGCATTATATCGATACTTTATCTAGAGCACAACTCCTCTAACGGAAGTCCAAGGACGACTCTAGAAGTCTTCAACAGTGCACCATAAGAAGCAATTGGTGTTAGAGATGCTGAGCGCTTCCATATTACAATGCAAATATGCGTTGGCTGTCATGTGGGAGACATGCATGCAGGACATACATACGTATATATGTCGGGTTTGATTACTGGATAAGTAAGAGTTTAATCTAGCTACAGCACCGACAGAACAGAAGCTTGACGTGCCAGGGTGACTCGTATGGATGTTGTGGTTGGAGCGATAAGGTTACTTACCACGAAGGCACTTTGGGAGTATTACATCGCATTTGATGGTCCTTGCCGGATACGGAATGAAGATATAACAAATGAAAGGCTGTTGATGAGTGCTTTAGTACAGTGGCAGAATCTCTCATACCTATTTGTGACTAGGAGTCTCAAGATATAGACCAAAACGTGGACCCGGCGTACCCTAGATGTGATTTATACAATATGCGATATCAAATGAAAGCTATTGATGAGTGCCATAGCTACAGGATAATCTTCATACAACTGACGGCAGAGCTAGCGCGTCTCGAGATAGATATACCCAAAACGTGACCCGCGCGTACCCGTAGAATGTGTTAATACAATATGAGCAAATACAAAAAGCTTATTAAAAAACAAATCCAACCCCAGACAACAGTTATAAAAGACATTTCCGTTCTTCCGTTTTCTGTTATATGGACGGTGATCTTTCTTTTTCTTGCTGCGGGAATAAGAGCCTATATCTAATAATAATGGAACGTGCTTTGACCAACATAGTTTTAGCTATACTTTTTCAAAAGAAAGTTTACTACAGTAATTGCTATATATAAATGTCCATCTTGCCACAGCTGAAACGTGTAATCAAACTTGATATCGGTACAGTGGCTGCTATTTTGACGTGAATGAAATACAGAAAAGCTACAAGGGTTCACTTAATGCAGGTTTCATACCATGCTTTCCAAACTGCTAATGTAGATTCTATTCGTATGCTACACAAAGCCAGTGTTGGGAGCCAGTCCACGACATTCTGAGCAACCCAAACACTGCCGAACTTGACAGAAGGCGGACACAATCAATATACTTCGTTAAGTGTAGATAATCGCTTATTGTTGTGCGATTTAAACGTACTGCGTCATCTTCACTATATCGCTAAAACTAGCCTAACAAGCGCGCTACCAGTCCGACACGATATGCCAGATATGATCCTTAAAAAAAGTACAGAGACCGCCTCCCCACCCAACCGCTCAGAAATAATCTTTAAATAGGCTCCCGTACGATATATGCCGCCTAGTACAGCAGTCCTGCGGAGCATACAGCACACGGTGCATAAAACGGCAAGGAAGGATATAGCATGGACTTAACTAAAAAAGAGAGGAGTGGAAGATCAATACTCCAAACGAAATACTTGTTTTAAAATGATCGAGTTGTTCCACAAAAACGACGAACAGAGCTGAGGATAGTTAAAAAATATTCGGTGACAGTCCTTCGATATGATTCTCCTAAACAATCGTGAAGTGCTTATGTATGTAGTTAGTCCCCAAAAAGCTCTGACACAATAATATTACATCGAAACAGCCCCAAGAGAGTCTCGAACACAGCTCTCATAAACGGGCACGCAAAGTTAAGTCCAAGAAACATTTGAAATAGCTACGAAAATCTGCCTACAAATAATCCACAGGGCGCTATAGCATATATGACCCGTAACAACGACTTTTCAAGAAGAAATCCATTTCTGTATATCTCCTCAATGGATCATATGAAGATACAAACGTCACTCATACGCTTTAGTATATGCACATATATGTTGTACTGAAAACAAAAAATGCGATGAGATGGTCGGATATATATTATATATCAACTCCACAACGCGATCGCTCAGATAAGAAGTTCTTTTGTAATACTGACCCATGTTATTAGCATATAGGCTTCACCTGTACGAATGCTTACATACAGAGCATGCATTGTTGCTCTAAAAAATTGCTATCAGCATCGGTACGCGAATAGATATGTAGTATATATCCACACACCAATATTTGTCAGACTAGCAAAATTTTCGACAAGTGTCTACTTAATCCTACCAGCTGAGGAGCTCAAATTCACCAGATGTGTACGTATATCCATAATATATAAAATCGTCTGTCACGGTTAGAGGCTGCCAGCAAATGATCCTCGAACGGATAGCTGAACCGATTCTCATGAAATTTTGCTGAGCTATGCGGTAGTTGAGTCTGAGAATCCGGCACAACGACTACTACCTTTTATCTATTTTTGAGCTACGCTGTCCAGGGTCTTGCGATCAAAACGTGCGACCCAGCCGTACCCCTAGAATGGCGTTGTTATACAATATGGATATCAAATGAAACGGCTCGTGATGAGTGCATAGCCTACAGGATAATCTTCATACAACTGAGAGCGCTAGGGTCTCGAGATATGATCATCCAAAACGTGGACCCGGTTTTGTTTGTTTTACAACCCATCGCATTTTTCTTTGCAATCGTGATATTATACAATATGGATATCAAATAAAAACTGTTGTATGACTGCCCAATATACACATGATAATTTTCATACAACTCGGTGAGGCTAGGTCTCGAGATATAGCCCAAACGTGACCGAGTACATCGAATGAATGTTATACAATATGGAGCTCAAATGATAAGCTGCTATGATGAGTGCTATAGGTACAGAGGTAATCGTTTCATACAACTGATGAGGCTAGGGTCTCGAGATGTAGCCCAAAACGTGCGACCCGGATCACCCTTAGATAGTGCGTGCTATTGATGGATATCAATGAACGCTGCTTGCTGACGAGCTCTGAAGATCAATGTGATATTCGATTAGTCGCATCAACCTGCCGCAAAACGGAGAAATATGCAGACGAAGCCTGAAATAAAGACAAGAAGTTATATAACAACCACAGACCTATAAATTTTCTACATACGTCCTATCGATCTCGCTGCAATTTCGCTATATAAATGCCTGTATAAGTATTTACAATGCTTTTTCCGGCGAGTATACCATAGACGGACTGTGCGACTCGCGGTTCAGCGACAGGACTGGCGACGGAGAGTGGAGATTTGCGAGAGGGCACTGCAGAGACTGATGCACTCTGAAATAGGGACTGGAAACAAAATAAGCATACTACCTCTGGCGCACTCGGCAATAAGAGATGAAGAGAAGCGAGAACAAACTGGAGAGAAGAGAAAAGAGAGAGAGCGACTGACAAAGCAGATAGAATGAGACGAAGATGGAGATCGAGCCGCACAGACGGAGGGATGAGTACAAAGATTAGGAGAAGAAGGACAAGGTGTATGAGGGGTAGGGACCAGAGTGTAGACGGAAAAAGCTATTAAAATATATGCAGATAGGCCAAATTTAGCAGAACAAATAAAAGCTAAGAGTCTAGCGGTCGGCTAGTTGTTGTCTAAAAAATTGTATAGAGCGGTGGCATAGATATAACTCTATATGCCACAAGCAATTTTTCGAGATAGAAACTTTCGCAATTTACTACTAATTCGTCTGTTTTATTAACAGACTAGGAGCTTACAAATTACCAGATGTCGATACGTGCCTATATCAATATATTGTGCTCTGAAAATAATCATAGAGATCGGTGGTGTATATGTTATTATACCCATACAAACTGCTCATTTCTGCCCCTTTTTAACAGGCATAGAAGCTCAAATGAATGAAATATACGATACGTTCTATATATATGTGAGATAAGCTGATACATGGTCATAGCTAGGGATGAGAAGAACGAGCACAGAAACTTCAGAGAAGAGACAACAGCGAAAGGCCAGACTGAGAAAGATGATAGAAAGAAATACAAAGCGTTTTAGAGACGCATGATGAGTAGGTAATATACACAAGCCCTAGATGACCAGGTTCTGATTGCTACGCGCTCGGTTTATATTCTACCAAATCTAAATCCGCCACATAGCCGAAGAGAATAGACAGCGACCAAAGCAAAAGGACAATGGTGTCTTGCGGCACGCTACCACAGTGGCTGCGTAAACGAAGCGACAGAGCTAAGCTGTGATTTGGCCGACGGACTGAAAACTCACTGCCGTATGTTTTTATACATGCCATCTTATAAAATATTCTAATATTATATATCCCATATTCTGCAGCTTTTAGACAAACTGAAGTTGTGCTAAACACCACAAATTTAAGAGTTCTGGTGTATACCATTTTTTTTTATTGTATTTAGCAGATGTAGCGCTGACTTTTGACCCACTTTCAAGTCAAACTTGTAGCCATAGAACGGTGAAGCGTAGGCAACATCACTCCTATACATACTTTTAAAGATCAAATAAGGGGCTAAATTTAAAAAAAAAAGAAGGAGGGGGGAAGAAAAAAACAATACACTTTTAAATATATTGTCGCATAGGCGATTTCAAAGACAAGCCGAAATTGTATGGCCATTGCTTGGCCTTTTGTTTTCTTTAAATAGTTATCGGGACTTAATACAAGAATATCATTATAATACTTAAAGCATAAAAACCCATCACAAACCAGAACCAAATAATACTCATTTTATTCGATAAAAAAAAAAAAAAAGATCCCGTCAAATGAGAACTAATGTTTTCGCAAAAAATAAGCAAATCAAACTTCCCTTTTGCTCTTGGATAGATAGGAAAGAAAATGCGTATGACTCTAGGTATAAGGAGCCCTAATCGTCAGGGACAGGGCATTGGCAAGGGCCAGAGGCCACGATCAGATTAGGCCGCTACAAATCGTACATCCGACAGCCTAGACTTACCGTGTGTCAGCACGAAATGCCTTGACTTGTTCATAAAAAGTACCGAATAATACTCACTCAGTACAGATAAGAGTTTATATTCTGCATCGAATCCAGCATAAACTAATAAATTCGGGCTTTATTTGAGCCCCCACAATCTATGGCATCACTCTCAGCACGGCCTTAAATATGATAATGTTTGCCTTCCTAATGTCCCCTTTCCAGCGAAATAGCTCGATAATAATAGCCCACTGATCGGAAGATAGACAAAGAGCCTAATTAAATAAATTTCATTAGCATCAGGGTTGCAGAGTCTTTCCTGCGTTCTGTGCCTCTAACTTACTAAATTTCAAGTTTTATTTTCTCGCCTTCTTGTGCTTAACTTCTACTCCCTTTCCATACCTATCCGATTGGGCCAAAATTGACGATACTGCATAATTCAGCTCCGGAACTAGCACCTTGTATGTATTGCAGAGAGGCCCATATAGACCCATGGGTACTTTAGCAAACAAACTTTTTAGCCAGTGCTCCCTATGGCATATTGCTGAATCTTTCAAAATCTACTTCCATGAGCAAAGCGATATTACCCTGATAGAGCTTAGAAAACCTGCCTAGCATCAGCTCTTCGTCAACTTCAGTAATTGTACTAGCCGATTTTTTACCCAATTCGAACAGAATAGTCAGGGCAGTCTACAGATACCCCGTGTTAGTTGAGCCCACTAGATCCAGATTTCGCGTAGGTACAACTAAGATGCTTAGCCCTCGCCCGCCTTAAGCGTATCCATTGAATAATCTTCTTACTTATTTTTATTTAATACATTATCTTCTACCCTCCCTTCTATTGCATGCCAGACGCTTATTTCCAATCTAATAGGCAGGTGCCAAGCAACACTAGGAAAAATCTGATTACATGCAATGCGAGAGCTGCATAAGCCAAATTGATACCGACGGCATTTGCCTGAGCAATTGCTCGACAGAACATTCATGCTTTCGCTGATTAGGACTTTCCCCAAGATGGATACACGTGCAGCACCGACAACTTTTAGCAGCCTATTATCAGTACGATAGAATATGTAGATTTTACGTGGATTTTTTATTTAATTATCAACGGCAGAGTTCTTCTGGACTTAAAATCAGCACGTTTAGGATAACTTTTTTTTTTCTTTTTTTTTTTTTTTTTGTTTCTCGCAGATTTCTTAGCACATCTTGCCTAAAATTTTATGTGAAATTCGCCGAGCAACTAGGAAGCAGTAACTTTCTTCAACAATTTTGGCCGCCATTTCAGTGCGTCCTCTATACCCCATCATAGTCTTGTCGGCACAGCCGAAAGAAGAGATCTTCAGTGTTACAGCTTTGCAGGCATGAGGGCACTTGCTTTTTCTTTGTTTCGTACCTCAAGTTCCACTCTCACTAAAAACTTTTGCGAAGGTCTGCCACGCTTTGAAGCGCCCGGGCCGCAAAATCTTCAATGAAATGAAATTTAACAGATGGCCAACAATCCTTCATTAGCTATTTTGATGAAAGACTCTGATACTTAATTGCTGCAATTTTCCACCGTTTTTGCACATTTTTAACAAAGTCATCTAAATGTTCTCACAGCATCTAGAATTATCCATAATTCATATTTTGCCGCCAGAAACAAAACGTTTAAAGCAATACAGCAGTCTGTTTATCTATTCAAACTTTTACTTTTAGATAATTCATTTCAAACAGCTCCAAGCGGTAATTAGCCCCCACGGCCCACCCTAGAAAAAAGAAATTCTCAAAATTAGGGGCGACATACGCGAAGGCTACATACTATTTGTTGCTATGATACAGTATAGATAAAAGACGATAAGCTATTTTTTTTGGACATTTGCCAACACGGCTGCAAATGCATGCCATGCGTTTTTATAACCTATAAAAATGTCGAAACGTTGATCGTTTATAAAGTAAGCTTGCCAAACGCACTATTTATGTTATCAATAAAAACTTATAACACTTACCTTGTGATGCCTATTATTTCCATGGATTAACACTTCAAAAATGTTGGGATTTTGGTTAACTTCTACAGTTTTACCGAAAAACACGGCTAATTCAATGAACGAATTATATATAAACTACGAAGCCTCAGGAGCCAAAAAAAAACGGAAAACATTACGCGCGAAACAAACTTTAGCGCGATTCTTTTTTTTTTTTTTTTGTTCTCCATTCCTATAATGACACTTTAATCAAAAAATTATTTATGATCTGTTATATTGTCAGCGTATGCATATGACTATTAATTTTCAACGACTCAGCCCAAATTACAGATTAGCAAAACTTACTAAATTACCTTCTTTTAAAAGTGGGCGGATGCCCACGAACGTTGTCCAAAATTTATAAGTTTTCTATTTGCCGTCATAAGTTCAACTCACCTACCAAGTTTCTCGCTGAATCCTAGTATTTGCGTAAATGAATCTATCGAACACTTTTTCGGCATTTCTCGAAATTTTCGAAATTCTAACAGAGTGGGCGTGCGTTATAGTCCGAATATCGTTCATTTTAAATTAGTGGCCAACATGAGATGAGGTGCCAGCGAACCTACATACAAATACTCATCAAGATACCTCAAAAAGTTAACTCAAGTTATCGTGTTAACGGACAGACGATAGGACGGACGGACGGACATGAGCCAATCGAATTTTTTTTCGTACTGATGCATTTTGATATATGGAAGTCTATATCTATCTCGATTCCTTTATACCTGTACAAAACAACGTTATCCAATCAAGCTTTAATTAGACTCTGTGAGCTCTGCTCAACTGAGTATAAAAAGGCACCAAATCTCAGAAAAAAGGACCAAATTATTGATTTTATTGATTGTGATACAAGAAATTCACAAAAGTGTACGTAGTCGTTGTTAAATATAAAACTTCAGGCTTTCTCAATAGTTTCCTATACTAAAATTTTAATATAAACTTAAACAACCCACAGCACCCAGCCCAACAAACAAAAACACTACGCTTCGGTATTACAAAGGTGCTGCACAAGCTTGTCATTTATAGTTGCTTAATTAGGACGAAATAAAATGTATAGCCGCCCAATTAGTTTATAGTAAAGAAAGACCGGCTTCAAAAATTTGCCATTTTGGTGTAGCCGCAAACTATGAGCACACTGAACGCTGAAATATCATACCAAAGCCTAGATTTTAGCGAATGTGATTTTTTTTTTTGCAAAATCGGAGCCTAATAGACGCAGTTAAACAAATCAAAAAGAATCAGCGCGCCCACAAACCCCTCTTAACAGCTGATTCACCTGGTATCCTAAAAATCAACATCAAGCAATCACACAAAGCTATGAAGATACTTCACGATAGTAAATAACTCAGCCAGGCATAAACGGAGTCATAATTTAAGAGAATGTGATTAAACACTTTCTTTACCCCGCCCAGGTCGGAGATTAGAATTACCGCCCGCAGGTATGCCCCTCGTCGATGGAAGCGCGACTAAAAAGACCCAAATAATTGAAAAAGGCTTCCAGCGACCCAATTCTCCAACCTCACCTACCATGAGCGAAGTCATGCTGTTATCAGCAGCGGAAGCTACTTCGGCAACCCCAAGATTCCACGTAACTAGGGGGTGGAGGGGGATGACCAGAAGGTTCAATTAGTGGTCATACTTAAATGCGTCCAGAGATGTCGGGCTGATAGGACCTTTCAATGGTGCCTCCTATTACTGGAAACTTCACGGAGTAATATCCGGCCAAAGGACCATCAACATCGATAACACTGCCCCAAAGTTTCGCGTGAGTGTCTTTTATCGCTACAACAACAGCCAATAACATTAGTACTTTTCTTGATGTCACGCCCAGAAGAATCTTTAAAAATTTGTAAGATCTGAATTAGCAATCGAGACTAAGAGGCCGCTTAACTACTTGATGAGCGAACAAGGCAAAACTATATATTAGTCAACCTTCAACGGAAAGAAGATTGTATCTACTACTAAAAAAGAATGACCATTATTGTATAAACTACGATATACTGAAAGAGATCAGCATTAATTGAAGAAA
>JARSSU010005190.1:0-32472 GCA_029619165.1 Eurosta solidaginis | reverse complement strand
TAGTAGCAAAGAACATAGCATTAACAACTGCAACCAGGCTCGGTGTCTCGGGGCAGCTTGAGCGCCGACCATATGGTCAGAGTAGTATAGTATCATCAATCACAAGGCGAACAGACTACCTGATTCCCTATCTGCGCTTCGAGGGAGATCTTAAGGTCACAATAGAGGTGGACGGTTGGCGCAAGGGTGCGCAAATGGCGGACGAGGCGATACATGTGTACACAGATGGTTCCAAAGTAGTGGAAGTAGTAGGGTCTGCGGTATACTGTGCTTATCCGGAAATGACAGATCCTACAGGCTTCCGGATTACTGTAGCGTTTTCCAAGCGGAAATATTAGCCGTGACCAAAGCAGTAGAAACCGTGGAAGAGAATAGCTTAAGCTTCAACCGTGTTAACTTTTATATTGACAGTCAAGCAGCAATTAAGACAATAATCTCGCATAGCACAGCATCTAAATGCGTGTTAGAGTGTAAGCAGTCTCTGGAGAGAATCGGCACAGGGAGAAGCATACATCTATATTGGGTCCCCAGGACATATGAGAATAGATCGGGAATGAAAAAGCGGATGAACTAGCTAAAAAGGGCGCATCCCTTGAAGCTTGCTCCGTAGAGGTCCCAATTAGACTGGCGAGATTAAGCGAAGGCGAGAGGTGCCCCTGATCGACCAAGCGGGAAAGGCGTGGGTTCAAGCGCGAGGCTGTAAAGTGTCGAAAGATTATGTGTAGGTCTTACAATCTTAGATTAACAAAGTTGCTTCGATCATTAAAAAGAGAGGACTGTAGACACATGACGGTATTCTGACTGGACACTGCCTTCTGGCGTCACATGGTTTTCAAATTAGGCTTGGTCAGTGATAGCATATGTAGAAGTGCGGGTTGGAGGATGAAACGATCGAGGACGTTCTGTGCTCGTGCTCTGCACTTGCCGGGCTAAGGCTCCAACTATTAAGTGTGATACAGCTGTCAGATCTAGAAGCAGCAAGTGGTTTAAGTCCTAGGAAGCTTCAGGTATTTCCGGAGAGGACGGAGTTATTTTATAACATAAGTTCTCATTTTTGATAGGGCTTTTCAGTTTGGTCGTTAGAACAAACTTCTGGTAACACTACGGACTCAATCAGTCTATGTGAGGTCCTCATGGACCGGCCAGTTCAACCTAACCTAACCTGGGCTCTAAAAATATTTAAGTGCTTCCTTTATACAAATGGACCAGTAGAAACGAAAAATGTCTTTTTATCAGTTCGGCACCTTTATACATCTGTTCCTCATAAAAAAATTTACAGTGGTTTTGTTGAAATTTGAGTATCAAACTTCGACAAGATTATGTCTTTGTTTAAAGAGATATTTTTCATTTCTTTTGGTCGATTTATGTAAAGGAAGTATAAAACATTTTTTATCTTCTTTTTATTTTTTTTTGTCGTTTATTTTGCATGAATTTTGTTTCTTCGAATTTTTCTTCTTCTTTTCATTACCATTATTTTTCTTTGTACATATTTCACTTTTAATATCTACATCCTAGCATAATATTATAGCCTAAAGCTTAGCGTTTGCTTACTTTATCGGCGTTTATTTATTTATTTGTTTATTTCATCAGTGACAGAGAGCCTTTGATGGCTCAATGTGAAAAAAATTATACAATTTGTCGCATAACACAACAAAACAATTCAATATGCTTTCGAGAATTTCTCAATATTACCGCTACTTTTTGCTTACGTCTCGTATCGCTACAATCGAACATTTTATATTGCGTTGCGTCCGTTCAATTGTTTAATGCTTGTTGTTGTTGTTATTGTCATTGTCAATATTTATTCAAGCAACTTGATGTTTATTATTTTGATAACCATTTGTATGGGGGGCTATTTGAAATTTTATCTTTGTCCTTTCTTTATCGTTCCGGACTTGAATTGTTTACCAAGCGCAATTATTGTGTTATGTTTATTTGAGCAAGGCCAAAAAAAAATTAATTTTAAAAATAGTATTTGGGATAGGATAAGAAACTGAAGGACACTTTACTTAAAAGAGATAACGGCTTAAGTATGTTTGGTATGAATATTTGGGTTTTAACTGAGACCTTACAATGCCAGATTTCAAAGTGTCTTAGTTTTTAGGCATGAAATGTTTGGTGGATAGCCACACAAAAAAGAACGTATCTCAAAAAATTTGAGGGGGTTGAGCAGGCTATCGCGTTAGTTACGGGATCCCTGAACGCATTCCCGATGGCTGCACTGTATACCATTCTGCACATTCCGCCTGTAAAGATGGTGGACAACATCCCCCAGCGGGTTAGGGGATCAGAATATACCCGCGGTAGGTATGCCTGTCGTAAGAGGCGACTAAAATACCGGATTCAAGGGGCTGTGTAGCGCAACCTTTCATGTTGCCATATATAGCTTCTCCAAACCCAATTGTCAACCTCACCTGTCCGCGGCGAATCCTGTTTCACTAACAGACGAGGCTCTGGCGACCCCAAGCTCCTCATGGAACTTGGGGGTACGGAGGGAGGGAATGGCCTGAAGGTTTAATGTGGCCACATAAATCGTTCCCGAGATGGTCGGGCTAGCACCTTAATGGTGCTGTGGTACCGGAGCGTGCCGGATCTGTATCCGGCAAAGGACCATTACATCGATAACACTCCCCAAAGCCTTCGGGGAGCAACCTTATCGCTCCAACAACAACAACAACAACATGGTGGACAACAAGGCTGAGTGCTTCGGCACAGCTTGAGCGCAGAACATTTGGCTGTGATATCAATTCAAGGATGCAATGACTACCTGATTTCGTAAATGCGCTTCGAAGAAGCTTTTAAAGCCACAATAGAGGATGTTTGGCGCATCGGTGTCCAAATGGCGGAAGACATGATACACGTTTACACCGATGGTACCAAAGTAATCAAAGGAGTAGAGTCTACGGTATAATGTGCTGATCCAGGATCCAGACCTTACAAGCTGTCAGATCTCTGTAGCGTTCTTCAGTTGTGAGAAGTAGCCGGATCTCTGTAGCGTTTTTCAGGTGTGAGAAGTAGCCATTACCAAAGCACTAGAAATACTGGAAGAATAAAGGTTAAACTGAAACCTCATTGTTGTTTTTGTTTTGTTATTGTTGTAGCACTGGCTTCACTCCATCCAATAGATGCGAATACTCAAAAATTATCATCAATCTTTTCTAACGAGAGTCCGAGGAAACTAGCAGTTCCAACAGGAGTGGACAAGAGAGAAAGGGTTGTTGGAGGCATTGGCTTCACATTGCCACATTCCTAGCTTTTGAGTTTATTCAACCATCAATCTCTCAGATTCCAGCTCTTTTTCACTCATGAAGTAAGCATATCTACCGGATGCATTGCGGTTTGAGTTTCAAAAAGTACTTTCATGTATCTCTGCTTAATCCATCAAAACCTGGTGAATGTTTAAACCTAAAAAGGCCAAAGACACCCTAGCCATACTAAATATACACAAGCTTGTTGTTGCTGTTGTTGTTGTAGAAGTGCTTCGCCTCATCCAAAAGGTGCGACTAATCACAAATTGTCATGAATATCCTCTAACGGGAGTCCAAGGAAACTTGCTGTTTCAACAGGGGTAGACTATAATGTGACGGGTGTTTATACACAAGCTTCTTGACTTCTAATGGGGCTACATGAACTTTTTGCGCATTAGCCAATGGAAGGAACTACGCAAGCAAAATACCCACGCTCACATCAATCACCCTACGATGCCGACCGATCTTGTACGATTGCTTATTTGTTTTCAGTCTCGGCTTAAATTTTCCGGATCAGTTTTTGTAAAAATTTTGCTTTCAGCTTCATTTTAAGTTACTGTTTCAGTTTCGTTCCCACTCAAGGTCCAACTAGAGTTCCAAAGTTCTCTACCAGTTTCTGTTTCTAGTATAAATTCCAGCTGCAGTTCCACTCGAAGTTCTGTTCCAGTTTTGATTCTAATTCAACTCCCAGTTTCGATTCGAATTTAACTTCCAGTTTCCCGACCAGTTTCGTTTCCAGCTGCAGTTTGACTCCCAGTTTCTATTCCAGTTTCGTTCTAACTCAACTCGCAGTTTGTATTCGAGCTCAACTTCCAGTGTTGGTCGAGTTTCGCTTCCTGTTCATTTCAAATTTCAATTCCAGTTACTGTACAGCTTCGGTGCCTTTTTTTTCAATTTCAATCTGGAGCTTAAGGTTAGATCAAATTTCATTCCAGTTCCTCAAGTTCCCGTTCCGATTTCTGTTTCGATTTTCAATTATTTGTTAAAATTTTGATTTCAGTTTCATTTTAAGTTACTGTCTTAATTTCGGTCCCAACTCTGGGTCCAACTAGAGTTTCACATTCTTTACCAGTTTCTGTTTTAGTACAAATTCCAGTTCCAGTTTATGGCACAATTTCGATTCCGGCTGCAGTTTCACTCCCAGTTTCTGCTTCAGTTTCGACTCTAATTCAACTCCCAATTTGGATTCGAGTTCAACTCCCAGTTTTGGTCCAGTTTCGGTTCCGGTTCATTCAAATTTAAATTCCAGCTACAGACACAGTTTCTGTGCCTGTGTTTTTTCGACTCCAACCTTGAGCTTGGATACAATTTCATTTGCAGCTCCTCATCAAGTTTCGTTAGCAGCTATCACTTTCACGTTCACGTTCCAGGTTCGATTCCAGTTTCGATTTTCAATTAATTGCAATGGACGAACCATAGTTTTTACACTTGTATAATTAAGGGAAAAAGTCTACGCCCTTCTCTTGTTACAATAAGCGGGTTATACTGCTAAACCTTGGTGATTTATAGAAGTCCTAAAATCGACACTTTTAAGACCCGACTTATTGAAAATGTGGTTCTGGAATTTTGAAAAACAGATAAGTATTCTATAGAGAAGCTCCTATCATACGAATGCATTCCTCTGTAACTTAAATGTACTCGATATTTAAAGGAAGAGAGGAAAAAGGGGTGAGGAATACAAAAAAAAGGGTTAGCACAACTTCCGTGTCAATGCTGAACTCCTTCAAGCTTCCAGTGTAAACTAACTTTTCAGTCATAGTATGCTTTAAATATTTCTAGTTTATTTTCATAAATTAAAGTTGACCTGCTCTCCAAAGACGACTTCAGTGGAAACTTCACTAACTGACCACAAACTTCTACATAGCACCATCATTTTCATTCACCTAGCTTCGCCCTCACACTCAGCAAGCGCTTGAACATAAACTTTGTTTCTCCGTACTTAATTTCTCTTCATTCATTTTCATAAAATCCACTTAATGCTTATTCACCTGCAAATAAATTTAGTTAAAGTTTATGCACAAAACTAAGTACTACGTGGTGGTGGTAAGAAGGAGGTGCTGGTTCATCATTGGAAGTTAGATGATTGTTAAGTTGACTACTTATAACAGCTTTTGCCAGGTAAAATATGAAAATAAGTAAATGTGCTTTGACAACATGCAACAGCTTGGTTTGAAGCATTGAAATAAGTAAAATAAAAACTTGGGACAATTTTATCGAAGCGAAGCGCCAAAACCAACTCTAACACGGCGCCAGTAGCATCAAGCCCAATTGAGCGCTAAATTAAAGAAGTTTCATCACATTGGAGTGGTAAGTAATAACTACTTGTCAGCGGACAACAAAGAGAAATTATGAACGACGCCCGATTTAAAGCACGTCATCACAGCTTGAGTTTTTTTTAGCTACCGACTCACGGTGGGGTATTTGATCAATTTAGCTGGCCAAAGTCGATTTTTCAAAATATTCCAATTTTTTTAAATACTCTCAATGACTTCTTACTTAAATACTTGTTCACTTATTTAGCCTTAATCAAATCTAGTTAAATTTTCTTTTAGGACAGATAAATATGTTTTTAATTCAAATCTTACATTTTTTATACCGCATGCTTTAACTGAGTTATTCTACTTGTATTTTTACTACTTTTCAATGTTAAATTTTTTAAACCCCTTGCAAACAAAAAGATATATCTTCTTTTTCATGGCATTTCATGTCAGTAATTTTTTGGCAATACATTAGCTTATCTTTGTTTCAAAGTTTAATAACAGAAACGGCTGCGTTTAACTGCGATTTTTTGAGTGGTGATCAATTCAATAAGAGACTGATACCCCCATTGGCAAAAGGTGGCAACCTTGTGAAAACATCCTCAGTGGCAACACCTAGGTGAAAAGTCTTAAAATGTAATACTATATGTAAGGCGCGATAACCTCCGAAGAGATCTAAGGCCGAGCTTCTCTTTCAATTTGCGTCGTGCTCCACTTGATTTTTCCCTACAAATTGGCCGGACGGGACCTACATGTTTTATGCCGACTCCGAACGCATCTGCAGGCGATGAGTTTTCACTGAGAGCTTTTCATGGCAGAAATACACTCGGAGCGCATGCCAGACACTGCCGAGGGGCGACCCCGCTAGAAAAATTTTCTTCTAATTGAAAAACCTTATTTCTAAAATTTTGATGTTGCTTTGCCTGGGAGTTGAACCCAGGGCATACGGTGTGATAGGCGGAGCACGCTACCATCACACCACGGTGGCCGCCAATGTAATATTATATCGATGTACTAAATTAGATTCAAATCGGTCAAGCCGTTTCCGAGATGGTAGTGGATTTACAAAGAAATGTAAAAAAGGTGGTGAGGTGGCAACCCCACTCAAAAGTGTCAATGGAAATGCGGAGTAAAATAGCTTTCGTTTGATACCCATATTGATATACATATCTCATGTAATGCCAAAAAATTACCCCAGGTTCACCCGCAACCGGGGGCTCGCTCCAAGTAATTCTGCGCTAAACACCGTGAATTGACTGTCAAAATTTTCCTTTCATAACAGAAATAACTGCTGGTTTAGTTTTGGCCAGCTAGTTGATAAAGTACCCCAACGTGCGACTGTCGCCCACGACATTGACTTGCGCCGTTTGGAATGGCTCACGGTTTCTATTATATTTAAGATTGTTTTGCTATTTTTAGGTTTTTGTATCCTCTGCAAGAAAAGTGCTTCAATTACATCCTGGTTAATATTTGTATACCTTTTATGAAAAGAAAATTTGTACTCAAACTTTGGCACAATGACTTCAAGTAAAGGAAGAACGGGTCTAAACTGGTATTTTTAGTTCCGGTACCGTATAAATTTCGATTTTGGTTCTAGTTTCAGTTTAGTGTCTGTCCGTGTTTATATTAGATTGCGGCTCTAGTTTATGTACGGTTTCGGCTTTGATTTCGGTTCAGTTTCGATTTCGATTCAGTTGCAGTTACAGTCCGGTCAGTTCTCGGTTTCGTATTCGATTTGCGGTTAAGCCTGTGGTAAGGAACGAATTATTCCAATCTAAGGGTACTCTACCAAATTCACAAAAAAATCGTTCACTTTAAACTTATAATTATCGAGGCTCTGTGTGAAAGGTAAACTGACTGAACCTTATAAGTGCGGCCGCAGACCTAGTAAATGTAGCACCAATGAGATTTTCACGCTACAACTAGAAAGACCCCCGATTACAAAATCGATACGCATCATAAGTTATTCAACTTTAAAGCAAGTTTTGACAACAACAAAAAGCTTTCGGCAGCCTGCTACGTTGAGTTCCCTACACTGCTTATAAGGCTTTGCCAAATGGCAACAAAAAACAACATCAGCTCCTAACGGATTGCGAAGAACCTCTTCGAGCCTCTTGGAACCAAATAATCCTTCAGGCGAAAGTTACACCATCGCTGTCCTTGTTAAAGGAAGAAGAAAGTAGATCTTACTGTGAACGAAGGCATGTATTTGCTGTCATGCAAGCGTCAGCCATCAGCTGGTTACAATTTCCCTCTATGTGCCGTTGACCTGAAACTCAACCTAGGTGTGACCATTTTCTGCAGGGATTTGTAACAGTTCTTATCGCAGACAACGAGATGGCTCTTGGAGTGTCCCTGATGCCGGCGGAGTCTGATGGGAGTATCGAAGGAGGTGTTTAGATGAGCTGTATGAACTTTCCACAGATATGAAGATAGCGTAGCGTATAAAAGCCCAAATATTTCGCTGGCCAGGTCATATTATGCCAATAGACGAAGACGCTCCAGCTAAGAACGTATTTCAATCGGCACCGCACTTTTGAAGCAGGGGAAGAAGGAGCCCTTCACTGACTTGAGAGAGGCAGGTAGAGCAAGAACTAAACCCTCATGGTACTCCCAATCAGCGTCAGTTAACGCGAAACAGGAACAACACACAGGACTTTCTATGAAACGGTCAAAATCGCTTAGGCTGTTGCCACAATATAATGACGTGCAATTGGATGGATGGTCTACGAAGATGATACTTCTTACCTACTATCAATATAAAATTATCCTTTACTTTACATGGCACTGCCAACTCCATCCAGCATATTTTGAAGAAAATACAGATGAGGTGTGTCTGCCCCGAAAGCTCAAGATTTCATATAAATTGCTTCCGTGGTACCAACAGCATCAAAAATGCCCAGTTTGGCCAGCAATATTCTCCGATTTTCGCGCCAAGCTAGATTAGTGTGATTACACTGGTTAAAAAAAAGTTACTCTTACGCCCTGTTGTTCCACATTTGGGAAAAATGAGAGCTGCCCTTTAAATGTGGCTTATGTTCTTAGGCAAGACTGCATATGGCCATGCTCTCGAATTCTTGAAATTGTAAGCTCTTTTAAGTACTTACCACCTCCGGCTGCATTAAAGGTTTGCTGATGGTTGTAAGCTAAAGGGGGAAGTGGGTGATGTATTCTTCCCTAAGAACATAAACCACATTAAAAGGGCAGCTCAAATTTTTCTCAAACGAACGAGTTGATATTAGAGAAAAATTGCAAATTTTACAAACAGCGATGGTTACTTGAATATGTTTCTGAATTTCATTTCTTCATCAGCTAGCTTCTCGGGGAGCTGCGTATTGAACTAGAAATCTCCAATATTAATACTTTATACTAGTGTAAAGGCAGATGCCGTAAACCTCTCAGCCATATAAATGCCCCGCTGCTCGCTTTGAAATTGGCCCTTAGTATTGCCTTTTTGGTGCTATTCCTTTATACACCATTAGGTACATACTAATTCTATATGTTTTTAGTCCTAATTGTGTGGAATACTTAGAGGCGCGCTCAAGAGCTTAGTAACATTAGATTTACAGCAGTACTTCTCTGCTGAAAGAGTTGCTCGATATTCAATTTTATCGCCGCACTGCCAATATTATATGTATGAATCGAGATTTTGGCTTCTTGCGAGATTTTAGAATATTGAAATACTCGGAAAGCTTATGATATCTTTTCGAAAATCTCGCTTGTGTTAGAGAAGAAATCGTAAGCTCTATATAATTCTACCAATTTAGAAATCGTGGGCTCAAGTTCTGATTAATATAACTTATGTATTAACGTTGGGTATGGCAATGACCCTGACTCAGAGGTCTGGTTCGCTGAAGGATCGATATTTGATGACGGAAAAACGGGAGCTGATATCTATGGGCCGAACTTCAAGAAATCGATACCATTGGCGGCGGCCCTGCGTGCTTTGCAATCCTGCACAGCTACATCTAAGCTAGTGGACGACTGCACTGAAATAGGGAGCTAAAAACAAAGTTTTGTTATGATGGGTTGCCCGGACATCAGGGACATAAAGGTAATGACCATGCAGATTACCTAGCAAAGTAGGGCGCCATCGCAGCATTCTATGGTCTAGAGCCATTTTGTGGAGTACACACTAGGGAAACTATAAGTAACTGGGAAACTAAAAAATCACACATCACTGGATTGACCGCCCAGGAACAAAGACAGGCCAAACTGTTTATACTTCCTGCAAACGAAAGTACCAGCTAAACTAATTAATCTAAGCAGGGAGGACCTAAGAAACTCTCACTGGGTACTATACGGGACACCGTGGTCTACGATATCAACTAAGTAAGTTAAATCTATCCGATACGCAAATTTGTAGTTTCTGTGAGCTGGAGGATGAAACGTGGATTCACATTTTCTGCGAATGCGTTGCTCTGGCTAGGCAGAGACTATCCCATCTAGGTGGTCGGACTCCTACTCCCTATGTGAAATGGAGTAAAAGGCCTGAAGAGGTACTTAGATACATCAAAAGCCTCCAGATACAAAATTAGGCTGAAAGTGTTTGCACAATAGATCTGCAAAAACCAAAATGGCTCGTGGAGGCACACAATCTTCATTCATGTGCTTGGAATAAAAAACCTACACTGCTTGCACTATAGTCAGTCGCAAACCTCGCTGCCCTTATTTATTTTATATATATTTTTCATTATTACTAACCCAGCTATCTATACACAAATTTTTGCCCCACAACAACATTGTTTTGCTTTCAAGTTACCGCAACTATTTACGACCAACTACATTCCAACTAGTTGTTAGTTGTTGCTGCATACCTTTATGTTGTTATTATTTTTTTGCATTATTTCCAAACCAATTAAATTTAAAAGCAATCTTCGTTTGACTGTCTTGCCAGCTCCACACAAAGCATAAAAAATAAAAAAACAAATATACAAAAACAAGTGTGCTTTTAATAAACCTCCTGCATTTTGTATACCCAGCTGTACTAATACACAGGGTATTATAATTTGATTGGATAACAGTTGGTTGTACAGGTATCAGAAGTCGAGATAGATATAGACTTCCATGGATCAAAATCATCAGTATCGAAAAAAAAATTTGATTGAGCCATGTCCGTCCGTCCGTCCGTCCGACTGTTCACACGATAACTTGAGTAAATATGATGATATCTTCAGCAAATTTGGTACACGAGCTTATCAGGACCCAGAATAGATTGGTATTGAAAATGAGCGAAATCGGATGATAACCACGCCCACTTTATATATATATAAAATTTTGGATAACACATAAAACCTAATTATTTAGTAAATAGTACAACAAGAATGTTGAATTTTGACGTGTGGACTGATAGTGAAGGTAGGTAGGTAGGTAGGTGAAATGGCTGCGACCCTGTTCGCCCAAGTAGCAATTTAAAAACCGTTTTGATGCCATGTAACTCGTCTAAAAACCTACGGAATGTTACGGACAATGTATTACAACCAGCCAGAGTTGTTGATAAAATTAAGAATATTCGGGATTGCTATCACAGATAACCCCTTGAGGTGTTCTAGAAACGGGGTTCCAAGGAACCTTAGCCGGGCTCTAGCTGGAGCCGGGCATTTACACATAAAGTGTTCTACTGTCTCCCTGGCATTTGGATCTTTGCAGCTTCTGCAGTAGTCGTTATACGGAATGCCCATCTTTTCCGCATGCGTACCTACTGCCGAATGACCGGTGCACACTGTTATCAGTTTGCGTGTGTTAGCCCTGGCTTTGTTCAGAAGACTTCTCGTCCTATTTCCATCATAGTTTGGCCAAATGGATTTTTATATTGCACGGGTGGTGATGTTATTCCACTTTGTTAGTGATTTCTTCAAGTAGAAGCTTTGGATATTCCCCTTGGCTACTGCTGAGGGTATGCCTACTTCGACACTGGTTATTTCCTCGTTCATCTACGATGAGCCCCTACGTGCTAGCTCATCGGCCTTCCCGTTACCCTCTATCCCCTATGACCCGGGATCCAGATATCGTGTAGTTCTAGATTGGTGGATAACTGGGATATGAGTCGCTTACAAGCCCACACTAATTTTGAGTTAATGTGTGGCGAGGAAAGCGCTTTTATCGCTGCTTGGCTATCCAACAGGATGCAAACTTTACCAGCTACATTCAAGGCCTCCATGCAGGTTTGCCAAATCGCGAGGATTTCTGATTGAAACACGCTGCAGTGCGATGGGAGTCTGAATAATGCAGACAAATATAGACTAGAGATTCGGAGAAGACTCCGGCCCCCACTCCCGATTCAATCTTGGAGCCATCAGTGTAGATTTGGATGTCGTCGACCCTTACGCCCGGGTTTCTCTTCCACTCGTTCCTGCTTGGAATGGTGGTATTACAATCGTACTCAAACTTCAGTTTGCGAGGGTAGTACTCTGTCTCGGTACTACATGTACCATCCGGAAGTTTATTTAGGATACTACTATGCCCTTGCTGAGTATACTTCCAACACCCAGACTCCCTGAGTCTCAGTGCGGGTCGTGACGATGTACAAAGTATATGCAATCGGAAGCAGGTGCAAAATCGGGTCTAAAGCAGCTGTGGGGCAAGTGCGTCCGGCCCCTATGGCACCAACGCACGCAGTGCGCTAGACTTTTTGCAGGCTGGTGAGATTTTAGCTCTTACTTAGAGCTTCCCACCAGACTATGGAACCATAGGTAAGCACCGGTCGCACCACCGCCTCGTACATCCAAATTACCATGCTTGGCTTGAGTCTCCATTTCTCCATAGAAGGCGATGCAGGCCTTCCGTACCCGCTCTTCGATGCATACTTTCCAATTCAACTTGCAGTCAATTGTTAGTCCCAGATACTTGGTACTCGATGACAGGGTTTGTTGCTGGCCGTTTAAGAATGGCAGTCTGAAGGCAGGTGGCTTGTACTTCCTCGTGAAGAGAAGCAGGTCCGTCTTGTCGGGATTTAATCTAAGGCCACATCCCTGTGCCCTCCTGCTGATAGTGAGACTTGATAAAAATTTGAATAAATTTTTTAAAATGGGCGTGGCACCGCCTTCATGTGATAAAATCAATTTTATAAATATCATTAATCATAAATCAAAAATTGTGAAACCTATCGTAACAAAATTCTGTAGAGAGGTTGCCTTTACTATAAGATGCTTTGAAGAAAAATTAACGAAATCGGTTAAGGACCACGCCCACTTTTATAAAAAAGATTTTTAAAAGGCTCTTGGACGAATAAAATAAGCTATATCTTTGCAAAAAAGAGCTTTATATCAATGGTGTTTCATTTCCCAAGTGGATTTATAACAATAAATAGGAAAAAATTCAAATTTAAAAAATGGGCTTGGTGCCGCCCCTTTTATGACTAAGCAGTTTTTTATGCTTCGGGAGCCACAACTAAAAAAAAATTAGCTCAGAATAGAACCATATGTATATGTATTATTGCGCAGCCTTATAACACTATTAAGCACACAAACCAAAACAACAGCGTTTCAAGTGTACAGCTGGGTATATTATGTTCGGTTTCACCCGAACTTAGACTTCCTTACTTGTTTTATTTCTTTTCAACTCAACAGCTGCTTTGTTCAAACTCTTACTCCACTCAAGCGCGTACCAGCGTTGCCTTTGCTATTACAGCTTGGTGATCCTACATTTCTGGTTGCTGATTGTCAGCCACTCGCGTGCATTGCTTGCAGCCAATTTTGCCATTTACGTGCTTTTTCACTTAGCAAAGCTACTTTTCATGCAATTTTATGTTGTTTTTGTTGTTGTTGTCGTATTTTGTACCGCCATTGTTGTTTGCTACTTAATGTGTAATGCAAAGCAAATCCGCGCAACAATCCAGCTCACTCGCTCGTAATAATATTGTTGCACGTTGGCAGCTGTTGTCATTTGTTCAGCACTACTTCAATGTTGTTTGTATTTTTTTTTGCTTTGTTGGAAATAAAATGCAATTGCATTCCGAAAATTTTTATACCATTTTATTCTTCAACGAACTCTTTAGTTTACAATTCTTTACATTCTGTGGCTCGTTTTTTGTTTTTTGTTTGATTATTCTTTGACTTTGTGTTTCCTTCTTCTCCTTTCAGTCGGCTATTCTCCTACTTGAATGCTACTTTTATTTGTCTTTGTACAGAATTTATGAATTTATAGTTTTTCTGCAGCAAACAAATATTTCCGAGTTGACTGCCCTCTCAATGTGGTAAAAATATAATGTATGCAATAGCAACAACTTGGTCGTATAACGGTGTATTCTTTATTGCATTCATATTACATTAGAAAGCGATTTTGTGTTAGGCCACAAGCAATGACTTCTACGTGCATTGTCATTTTATATGTATTTATAAACCATTTGAAATGTTTCCGCATACATAGATTTTTATACTCAGCTGAGCAGAGCTCACAGAGTATATTAGCTTTGTTCGCATAACGGTAATCCGTAACGGCATAAATTAATCGAGATAGATATAGACTTCTATATATCAAAATGATCTAGGCGAAAAAAGAAATTCATTTAGCCATGTCCGTCCGTCCGTCCGTAAACACGATAACTTGAGTAAATTTTTGAGGTATCTTGATAAAATTTGGTATGTAGGTTGATGGGCACTCATTTCAGATCGCTATTTAAACGAAATCGGACTATAACCACACCCACTTTTTCGATATCGAAAATTTCGAAAAACCGAAAAAGTGCGATAATTCATTACAAAGACAAAGACAGCTAAAATGATGAAACTTGGTAGGGGGGTTGAGCTTATGACGCAGAATAGAAAATTAGTAAAATTTTGGACAATGGGCGTGGCACAGCCCACTTTTAATAGAAGGTAATTTCAAAGTTTTGCAAGCTCTAATTTGGCAGTCGTTGAAGATATCATGATGAAATTTGGCAGGAACGTTACTCCTATTACTATATGTGTGCTAAGGAAAAATTAGCAAAATCGCATTACGAACACGCCCACTTAAAAAAAAATTTTTTTTGAAAGTCAAATTTTAACAAAAAATTTAATATCTTACAGTATATAAGTAAATTATGTCAACATTCAACTGCAGTAATGATATGGTGCAACAAAATACAAAAATAAAAGAAAATTTCAAAATGGGCGTGGCTCCGCCCTTTTTCATTTAATTTGTCTAGGATACTTTTAATGCCATAAGTCGAACAAAAATTTACCAATCCTTGTGAAATTTGGTAGGGGCATAGATTTTATAACGCTAACTGTTTTCTGTGAAAATGGGCGAAATCGGTTGAAGACACGCCCA
This sequence comes from Eurosta solidaginis, assembly GCA_029619165.1. Classification (NCBI taxonomy): domain Eukaryota; kingdom Metazoa; phylum Arthropoda; class Insecta; order Diptera; family Tephritidae; genus Eurosta; species Eurosta solidaginis. The sequence continues at coordinate 17,714 of JARSSU010005190.1, read as the reverse complement.
TTTTTTATACACAGTCGACCGTCTGTCCTTCCGCTCGGCCATTAACACGATAACTTGAGCAAAAATCGATATATCTTTACTAAACTCAGTTCACGTACTTATCTGAACTCACTTTGTATTGGTATAAAAAATGACCGAAACCCGATTATGACCACGCCCACTTTTCGATATCGAAAATTACGAAAAATGAAAAAAATGCCATAATTTATACCAAATATGAAAAATGAGATGAAACATTGTAATTGGATTGGTTTATTGACGCAAAATATAACTTTAGAGAAAACTTTAAAAATTGGGTGTGACAACTACCATATTAAGTAGAAGAAAATGAAGAAGTTCTGCACGGCGAAATCAACCGCCCTTGAAATCTTTTGCAGGAATACTGCTCGTGGTATATATAAATAAATTAGCGGTACCCAACAGATGATGGTCTGGGTCACCCTGGTCCACATTTTGGTCGATATCTCGAAAACGCCTTCACATATACAACTAAGGCCCACTACGTTTTAAAAATCATTAAAACCTTTCATTTGATATCCATATCGTGAAAACACATTCTAGAGTCACCCCTGGTCCACCTTTATGGCAATATCTCGAAAAGGCGTCCACTTATAGCACGAAGGCCCACTCCCTTTTAAAATACTCATTAACACCTTTCATTTGGTACCCATATCGTACAAACAAATTCTAGAGTCACCTCAGGTCCACCTTTATGGTGATATCCTGAAATGGCGTCCACTTATAGAACTATGGCCCACTCCCTCTGAAAATAGTCCTTAATACCTTCCATTTGATACACATGTCATACAAACACATTCCTGGGTTACCCTAGGTTAATTTTCTTACATGGTGGTTTTCCCTTATTTTGTCTCCAAAGCTCTCAGCTGAGTATGTAATGTTGGGTTACACCCGAACTTAGCCTTCCTTACTTGTTTGTTGTTATGATTGTTGCTACTGCTGTAACAAATATTAAATTAAAATTTCATTTGTACAATTTCGACATCAAATTTTTGGCCAAATTAGATTTGTGTGATTGCAATGCTTCGGAAATGTTACTCATACGCCATGGTGCACCGCCTTTGAGAAAAATGAAATATGCTCTCATATAATGGTAGAGAAGACTGGGACCTTGATACGCTCGGTTTGTAAATATTTCCTAATTTGCTGCGTGAGGTTAGGTTAGGTTAAAGTGGCTGCCCGCCAGCAATGTGAGGGACACACTTAGGACGGCTAGCCCATTGTGATACCACTGTGTGGGCTATGACCTTCCTCCTTTAGATGTGTAAGAATTTGAACCAATTTTTCCTTCTAGAATATTTTCGATTTCTGCAGAACCAATTTCCGCTAAGCAGTCTATGAAATACTTATTCACACAATCCATATGTATACTGGCCAGAGCAGGGTATCTACAGAGGAAGTGCTTGACGTTTCCATCTCCTCTTCATCCCTGCAGCTCCGACAAAAATCGTTGGTTGGAATTCCCTGCGTTCGCCGTGTATTACCATCAGGCAGTGGCCCGGTAGTATCCCTTTCAGTGAACCTAAGGAGAGACGGTTGAGGTTAATGAGGAACTTAGATTGGCTCTCATTTATGTGAGGCCAGATTTGTTCGGACACCTCGCATGTGGGTACCAGCGTCCATTTGGAATTTGCCTTCTTGGTGAACAATGATGTGAGCCAGTATTTGCTGGCTTAACTCTGTCTGTTCAGTAACCTTCCTCGTTAGCTCAGCGGCAGCACAGTTCCCCGGGTATACCGTTGTTACCTGGGACCCATATAACAGCTGTCTCGCACCACGATGCAAGTTCGTTTAGGGTCTGTCTGCATTCTGTTGCTAATTTCGATGCAGTGTTCTTGCCTTAGAGGGTTTTGATTGCCGCTTGATTTTCAGAGTAAATTGCCACTGACGTGGGATTCTTAGATATCAGCCAATTGACGGGTTCCCATATTGTATTTGATTACGCCTGGAAAACGCTACAATGGCTTGGCAGTCCAATGTTTAGGGAAAGTGAAAGATCCTCTGTATAGATTTCACTATCCATGTTACCATTGAGCTTGGAGCCATCCATAAAGATGGTCGTACACTCTGGGTCTAGGTTAGTGGCGTTATCCCATACGTGCCTATCTGGGATTCTGATTGAGAATTTGTTTTGTCTATAGAGAGGATCGATGTGGTGTGGTGGGATGTTTCCCAAAATGCTGGCACGGTTGAATCTGATGTCGTTCCAGGGTAGGATAGCGTTCAGCTTCAATGCGCTGCAGCTTGTTTGGAGTTTGCCAGGTCTATAGGAAGGAGGTTGAGCAGGTCTTACGACCGCGGTGTATAGCCAGTGTATTATACTCGGATTCAGAACACACACCTTCCCAACGGCTGCCTTATCGCCCTCCTGGTTCTGTCCTTGAAGTCTATGTTCTAGTTAAGGAGACGCCGAGGTATTTTACTTCCGTTGAAAGTCTGAGGCTCACATTATTTAACAAAGGTGGTCGTATAGGTGGTCTTTGGTAAATAAAACCATTTCGGGTTTCGAAGGGTTCACTCTGAGACCACTGGCTCAGTGCGCTCTGCAGTAGCTCGTTTAGAGTTTGGAGGTGTTTACCGGTTGCTGTGAGTGCGATGTCAACTGAGTAGGCGATGATTTGACAACCAGTTCTTTCAAGTCTCTTTAGTAGGGTGTTAGCTCCACAGAAGAGAGATAGCACGCTCTTTATGAGGTGCCTCTGCATGCATACCTCGTTGAGGAAGATTCTCCCACACTTGATTGGATAGTCCTTCTCGATAGAAGCTGCGTTACGAATTCCAAAATCAGCGATTCCACCCTTATATTCAGTAAAGAATCGATAACGTCTTGTGGATATACATAAGTCGAGAGTAAATGGGAGAAGGAATAGTATTAATCATGAGTTATAGCTCAATAAATAAGATATCTTAATCAAATGCAATTCATTTACCGCGGCAGCAATGCGATGGATAATAACTCACCTGAACCGAAGTATTTTCGCATACAGGTTACCTTCTACCTTCGATCTGATCCCAATCGAATGCAAAGTGCTACAGTTGGTAGTCACACTTCTACCAACATCGTGAAAGTCTGAGCATATATGTATAAATTTATTACTCAAAGACAGCGATTATTCAGACCCATCTACGACTTAACTAGTTAAGAACGCGTTTAAAGGTCTTCATAGAGGGATAATTATCATTTCGTAGGACATCACAATGCTGAAAGTGTCAGTTGAAAGCACCACGAGGAGACAGCAGAGTTAGAGCTAGTACCGTTGTTGTTATTGTAGTAAGAACACTCCCTGAGGGTTTTGGGTAGTGGTGTTGATATTGATGGTCCCCTGTCGGATATAGATCAGATACGTACCGGTAATAAGCACCATTAAGGTACTAGCCCCACCAATTCAAGAACGATATAGTAGGACAACATTGAACCTTCTAGGCCATTCCGCCCCTCACCCGGTAGTTTCATGATGAATTTTGAGTCGCTAGAGCCCCGCCTGCTAGAGGTGTGTATGACACATGCGGTTGTGGAAGCTATGAATTGCGCTTAGCAACCCCTTGAATCCCAGCTAGCACGAATATCAGATCACTATAGTACGAGAATGGAGACAAAAGAAGGTGGAGCGAACCACTGTCGTAAAGCAATAGTGTTTTCCCTAAAGGATATTTACAGCTGCAGTCACGATTAAAACTACATTTACGAGTACGATGACAATAAAGGCTGCGGCTGCTACAGTTTAGACCTACAATTGTATATTCTTGTGATTACGGCTAGGTTTATGGTTACAGCATTATCGATGCAGTTACCGTAACGTTTATACACTGAAAGAAATGGTGCTAGTAAAATCCACAAATCGGTTCTGTTGTTCTTGACTTAAGGGAGATTCGGTGGAATTGATCGAATTATGGTTAATTCGACCGAGTTCTTTGCAAGCGAACAAATTAGTTTAGTAATTTCAACAGAAGAGAAATTATCGCTCTTAAGTTAACAAAATTCTGTAAAATTGACAGATACCTAATGAATATAACACAACTGATCTCACTGGTCATTTCAACAGCGATCAGCAGTCAATACATGAGCAAATTTCAAAGAATTTTACGATCACTGCGCTCTCTACTTTGTACCTATGTATGCTGTGTACTATATTTATGCACATATTTATGTATTTATATGGCGGCCGCCGTGGTGCGATGGTAGCGTGCTCCGCCTGCCACACCGTATGCCCTGGGTTCGCACCCCGGGCAAAGCAACATCAAAATTTCAGAATTAAGGTTTTTCAATTAGAAGAAAATTTTCCTAAGCGGGGTCGCCCCTCTGCATTGTTCGGCAAGCACTCCGAGTGTATTTCTGCCATGAAAAGATCTCAGTGGAAGCTCATCAGCCTTACAAATGCCGCAACATAGGCACTTCCGTACACAGCTGTCGCAACAACTTTTTTTTGTTCATTTTACTACTAAAACGGTCAATTACGAATCAACGATTTGTGCGCAGTTGATTCAACATCTTGTTGCGATGGATAAAAATTGACAGAAATTTCGGTTGATTTTACCAATCTTTCAGAAAAGTTACGGATTCGGACTGGTATATTGTTCCGGTTACGCAACGCTTTCGTACGTTACACAGCACTTAATTTCAAAATTTTTATTTATCAAAGTAGCGCGCATATGAAAAATTTGCATAAAAAATTAGTTAAATAAAAAAGTTTTAAAATATTTAAATTCCATTGAATACATAAAAAGAAATTGAAAAAGTGCAATAAAAGCAAAAAACGCCTGAAATGCTTGTTAGAAAAATATTAAAATTAAAGAATAAATACTATGCAAAAAAGGCGCGTCAGCTATGAAAACAAAGACAATTTCCAAAGCATACAAAAATCGCTGTAAGCTGAGCGCTGCAACGTGACTACGTAGACAGCAATGACAGGCCTTATGAAACTGATAGCATCTCACTACTTAAAAATCTATGCGCCATAAGCCAGAGCTTGTGCTTGTGCTTTGTTTGTATGCAAATTAGTTGCAGCGCGCGCCGTTTTGACTGTTTATTAAAAAATGAAAAATGTGCAATACTATTGTTTGAAAATCATAAGACAAGCAATACACATACATATAGGCGCCAGTAATCATAAGGGTGGGCCAGTATTTTTTTTTAAAAACTCACATTTCGAGTATGCCTCATTTGAAAGCCATCTCGTATTAGTGAGATGATATGTTTCCATGTCCCTTTTTTAAAAGGAGCCAGCTCGGAAATGAATTTCAGAGACAGTTAACAAGAATAAGCAATTTGGTATGTCACTGATAACAACCGATTGACAAGCACAAAAAAGGAATTTCTCAGCGAGTCATGCTAAATTTTTTTTCTTTTATTTACAATAATGAATTTTCATTTGCAAATGTTTTGTTACTATGAGATCATTTAGTGTGATTTATATGCTAAAGATTTCTTTTTAAAGAGCATTACAAGATTATTTGCACGACTATTTCTGGACCATATTTGAAACTATTTCGGACTCATTTGGTAGTGTCTGAAGAAACTCATTTATGAATACGAAAAAGTAGCAGGTTGTTATTATTGGACTTATCGGCATGTTATTGGTTTGTTATCGGAAAATTGGATTTTTATCGAAAAGTTATACGATTTTTTATAGTTTTGTCATCGAAAACTAATATCAAAAAATATCAAAAAGTTATTGATTTGCGAACGAGAAATTATAGTTTATGTTTACGATCGATATATCGAAGAGTCATCGATTTTTTAATAGCAAAGTCGCGATTATTATACGTTAAGTTAAGTTATCGTTTTGTTGTCGAATGTGTTTTCGGAAAACTGTAACAAAATATCGAGTTCTGTTCAAAAATAATTGGATTTTTACGAAGAGTTATCAATTTGTTATTAAAAATATCGTCTTGTCATCGACAAGTCTCAGATTGTTATGAAAAAAATATCGAAAGATATCGAGTTGCTACCCTGAAAAATCCCGATTTGTTATTGAAAAGTAATTGATATATCTTCCGAAACTTGTTGATTTTTATTGTACTAATATCGATTATGTGGGATCGAAAGTCCGCGATTGTTTTAACATAATCATAATAACAAAAAATCGATGAGCCCATTTCATTATGAAAGGTCATCGATTTGTTACGAAAAATATGGACATTGATATCGAGAGTATAACGATTTTTCTCAAATATCTCGAAAGGTATCGACTGCAATCGAAAACTTATAGATTGTTATATCGAGAGTTTTCGATTCCTGAGTCCACAAATTATAGATTGTGTATCGAAAGTTATCGTTTGTCATAGAAAAGTTACCATTTAGTATCAAAATACGTAAGTACGGGACTGACACTTCGCTGTGCCGAAGACTTCATACGCTTTCATGAATGGGGCTGAACAATAATCTATCCCGTGTTCGCACCTCCGACTAATCGGATGTATAAGATAAGAATATATAGACGAACAATCTACATACCTAACGATTTATTAAGGAAATATCAAATAAAGATAATATAAATATAAAAACAGGTAGGTACGTTTTGTGCGTTGATGCAAAGTTTCAGGTTTTTGAGGTCTGCGTGTAAAAACTATGGCTACGAATCACGTATTTCACATATGCGTAAACGTACTATTTGATGAAATTTTGATGAATTTTGAAGCTTCTAGCCGTAAACAACGGCGCCACCGTGGTGTGATGGTAGCGTGTGGCTCCGCCTACCAATAAACCGGATGCGCCTGGGTTCCAACCCCGGCAAAGCAACATCAAAATTTAGAAATAAGGTTTTTCAATTAGAAGAAAATTGTTCTAAGCGGGTCTTCGAAGGTCGCGCGGCATGTGTGTGTGCAAGTGTCGACGCGCGTGTGCTTATTTCTGCCATGAAAGCTCTCAGTGACTCGCCATCTGCCTTGCAGATGCCGTTCGAGTCGGCATAAATCATGTAGGTCCCCGTCCGAGCCATCTGTAGGTGGAAAATCAGAGGACGCACAACGCACATTGATGAGAGCTCGCTAGATCTCTGACGGGGTTTTGTCGCGCCTTACATTTATTATTTATTTTATAGCCGTGAAAAAGGGGCAAAAGTACAGTTTATATGGGTATATACTATATATACCACCGGTCTCTATGATTTTGCTCAGACACACATATATGCTATATGCGTAAGCACTTTGGTGAAATTGAGCTCTCAGCTACTAAAAAGGGCAGTAATGACGAAAAGTTTCTTATCTGAGATCAATCTGTTGTGGTGGATTAGAATATATCGACCGATCTCATCTATCGAATTTTTCCCTTTAAGACTTACAATTATTGGTGTCGTGACAAAATTATGAGACCATTTCATTTCATGAAAGGTATAAAAAGTATAAAATTTGTCGCTGGGTGGATCAAGAAGTTACCGATTTAAAACGAGAAGTCATCGTATTAATAAAAAGAGTATTTGGTATCGAAAGACTTCCATTTTTTCAGATATAACAGTTATCGAGAGATTTTTTCATCGAAAGAGAATCGATTTTTCGAAGAGTTTTCATTTGATGTCACAAAAATATCATTTTGTTTTAAAAAAGTTATCGTTTGTATGCGACTGTTAGCGAATAAAAAAGAGATTTTGTTATCTAAAGTATCACATTTTTTACTAGTAAATTATCGATTTTTTATAGAAAGGAAATCGATTTTCCGAGAGTTTTTGATTTGTCTCTCACAAAATAGCATGAAAGTAATCGATTTTTTGCCAAGATTCTCGATTTTGTCTGTGCGATTTTAGGTATCTGTAATACGATTATCAAAAAGTATCGGCTCATTTATGTTTAAGAAAAAGTTATCGGTGGTGGAGGAGGGACGAACTGTTATCTGAATCAAAACAGAGATTGTTATCGAAGTCTTCAATTTCTCAGTAAATTTATCGATTTTTATAGAAAGGAAATCGATTTTTCCGAAGAGTTTTGATTGCTCTCACAAAATATCAATGAAAGTATCGATTTTTTCTCAAGAATCTCAGATTTTTGTCGAAAAGGTATCGATCTACTATCTCACAATTATCGGCTTTGTTCTCACAAAATATAGAAATTATCCACTTGCAATGAGAGAAGTAAGATTTGTTATAATATCTGGGTTTTATCGTGGTATGGTATCTAAAATTTATCTAACTTAATCGATCTATACCGATAAATTTTTAATAGAAATTGCTAGAACACCCAGACGTGTGTTAGCGTCGACTAATTATAACCGTTAGACACTACTATACATGGATCACTTGATCTATATTCTCTCTCTGTGCGTAACATACTCGCTAATAAATCTGCTTCGTTCAGTCTCTATAGTTCTTTTTTCTGCCCCTTTTCATTTCCTTTCCTTCCTTAATTACTGTTCCATATCTTTATTCCGTTTCTTCTTTCCGTTTGCTCTTTTATTTTTATTGTTGAGCAGAATGTGAGGTAATAGATAAGTGTTTAATTATTGTGGACTATTATTTTTTGCGCGATCTCTGCGTGAGTACCATGCTCCATTGATTCTGACAGTTTTGGAACAGATCTTAAAACTTCACCCATACTCTAAAATGTTTCCCCACCCTCATAAGTACATACGTATACGTACAGACATATGTATGACAACCAAAGGAGGAGCGCCAGATATGTAGTAGATATCTTCAAATTACAATAGAGAGATAAATTATGGAAAAAATTCAGACATTCACAAGCAGCTGTGTGCAAACTGTTTATATCTGGCAGATAAGATTTATTTTTACGACATCATTTTGCAGCATACGATAAATGAATACAAACCCTGCAAGATGAAGCTATTTTGTGTCAATGTATATCAGCGATATGTATTTGCTAGTATGATTTTATATATAGAAACATGAATTATAAAAAATAGTTTATGTTTATTGTTATCCACCTTTTTCTAAGTTTTTTCTCTTTTGGTGCTTTTTATTTCATGTGTTCGGATTAACAGAGTAAACGCAAACTACAACGAGAGACGGACACTCAACACTGCAATAGTATTAGTGCAATCAAATATACATGCATACGTAAAAAACACATACCACATTCTTTATGCAATTGCACAAACAAAGCTGTTACAATGTTAAATAGCAGCTTGAGTCCGATGCAGCCTGTGTCCTGACATTTACACACACACACATGCTCACACCAACCCAAAAATGCATACGTATTTGTTGAGTACAGCTAACGTCCCGATTCTAGTGTGGTACACATTCGTTACCCCGATAACGAAATCATGTGGAAACTTTTACACCTTTTTGGTATTCTATCCGCGAAAGTAGCCGGATAGATTTTTACCCACACACAAGTAGTGTTACGTCCGAAAGAACCAACAACAGCTGTTGTTTAGGAAAGGGCACAACTGAAAATAAAGAGATTTGTAGGCGCACATAAGAGAGATAATAGTAAAAAAGTATATATTGTTATCCATTATGTACTGTTCACAGAATAATTACACTATACTATGTTGAAAATCTTATGCATGTATGTACATAAGATACACATCGTCTCGTTATTTGTTACTCGTAGCTACGAGTGGCACATTTCGTAAAGCCATGCGGAACCATACACAGGTGGCAGCATGGTGCCGATACTACAACATAAGTAAAATTCCATGTACTTGTTTTTGTAATTCGATGATAGATGTCAAATCGAACGACGCCGGAAGTTGATGTATCAATCAAATAAAAAGTTTATATTCCGCTGTCACATGCTGCCACTTTGTGACACAGTTCGCGCCATGGATACAGCGAAGAAAAGCTCAACTTGTAAATTTCACCGCAGACATTGGTGAGTTTGTTCGATGATGACAGCGTTACCACTTTGGCCACCGCATCGCGAATAAAGAACTGGTATCTGATTTTCGGTTACATATGTTCTGTGGACTATTTAACGTAACGCTCAGATATCGGCGCGTAAATAAAACTTTAAAGCCACACAAGTGTGTCTCTATGCATCAGACGAACGGAAGACGCCATGGCATCGCATCCAACTGCTGTTTAACAAATATTTAAATATAGATTATGGCTCTGATTTTTTATTTTCTTATTCTACTCATGCATTTGCATTTTTATTAATAATAATAATAAATTAATTTAAGTGCGCGATAACCTCCGAAGAGGTCTAAGGCCGAGCTTCTCTTCCAACTTTGCGTCTTGTTCCTGGGGGTGAGTGTCTCTATTCTATTAGAGTTACTTATCCGGACGGGACCTACATGTTTTAATGCCGACTCCGAGCAGCAATTTGCAAGGAAGATGAGTTTTCAGTGAGAGCTTTTCATGGCAGAAATACCTCGGAGCGCTTGCCCAAAACACTGCGAAGGGGCGACCCCGCTTAGAAAATTTTCTTCTAAATGAAAACCTTATTTCTAAAAATTTTGATGTTGCTTGGTCCCAGTGTGAACCAGGGAATACGGTGTGGTAGGCGGAGCACAGCTACCATCACACCACGGTGCCCGCCACAACTAATAAAGGCGCAATATATAGAGCCCCTGTATGAATATTAGTACGCATATTTAGTTGACTTGCTCTAACAAATACTTCAGAAAGCAAGTCTGTTGTGTACTGTTGCAAGCAGGTCTAAGGATCAGTGCTAACTTTATTTCGAATGCCGAAATTGCTCAGCGCTCTAACTCTCTCGCGACTACTTCTCCGCTGAAATATGCTAAGGTGTACTCCGAGAGTAACTGGTAATTTGGCTCTGGGTCCGAAGACTCCAGCTCCAATCCCCTCTGGCGTTTTCGAGTAATCTGTGTACCATACGATCCTGTGTAGACATTGGATGCTCTCTGGGTTCCATATAATCATGTGTTTGAATTCCATTTTGTAACTTTTCTCAAAACTACATGCCTGAGAATATCATCTCTCGGGAGGTGAGATTGGGATACCTCAATTCCTCACGTTCCGGAATGATTTAACTTTTGTTTCGCCCGAGGCCTCCCTTGCAATATTCAGCAGCTTTCGCTAGACTGACTGCTCTACCGCTATGTGTCGGGTTTAGGTCGAGATTGGCGAAGTTAAACAAGTTTAAAAGTTATAAGGGGATATGGTTGTTTCGATTCAGATAAGCATATTGCTGCCTTGTATAATTTTAAGACATATCAGATTTGAATGCCCTAGTTTGATGATTTCTGCGTTTCATAAAGTTTCCCGATATCCATTGTTGCAAACTTTATATTTGCCAACTTCCGAAAACGAATTTGAAGAAATTAAATCAAGTTGGATAAGATCAAGTGACTACGCCGCGAGGGCACACATAGGTACAGGACATTAGCCCATAGCGATACCATGAAATGACAAAAACATCTGCCTCCATAGAACCGTTTTTCGTTCCTGATAAGGCCTACCAAGTACTTGATGTCATACTCCATGACATAAAAAAGTTATTATAAAAAAGTACCGGGAAGCACTGTTTTGCGCCACTTAGTGCCGGCAGTAACAGATGAGGTGATCCAGTGTTTCTCCCTCTTCATCTTCTTAACACTCTATAGAAATGACACTACTACGAGCTCCTAATGTTGAAATTTGTGATAAACGTGCCTGTAATCTTAAAGATCACAATTTTGAAATAGGTTTGCTAGTCGGCAGACACGACGGAGTTTAGAAGTAATTTTCCGTCGGCAATGCGGCAGCTGGGCTCTTTTGGCATTAGGCTTGCATGTGACAAGGATCATTTTCTATGTTTCTTTTGTCTTCTTATTAATATGATTCTCCTCTGGTTGTTATCACTTAGCGCTGCAGCAGAGGTTCGGTCTGGGCGCTTCTGCCTTGATTCGCTGATATTCCAAGGGTCCATGTGATTCGTACAGCATTCTGTTGAGACCATGTTTTGAAGAGAGCAACACGAAATTTAATGTTGGTCAGAATTGATTTTCAAATAGCGTTTTCCTACCCAAACTATGGCTTCCATGGTAACTAATAACTGTGGCCTGGAAGACACCACAATGACAGTTAAACCTTGTCCTATGGTGGAGGTGGTTAGTACTTCAAGACCCTTTCATTCAAAGATTTAAGACTTACGTCCGCTCAGGTAGATAACCTTTCTTAGGGTTGTAAGGCGGGATGACTAAGAAAGTTTCATGATGTTATACTAAATCGTTCCCGAGATAGTCGGGCTAATATCTTTAATGTTGCCTGTTTGCTGGAACGTACCGAACTGCTATTTTGGTTTTCTGAGTTCTAGTTTTTTTTTCCGTGATAAGGACCATCACATCGATAACACTCCCAAAACATAGGGCGTGCCCTATATTGCTACAAGAACAACGATTTTCTTTAGGCTGAAATAAAGTAGATATACTCTGAAAATATCATATCCCAACAGGTTATCTACACAAAGCATTCGACTACACAAAAGAAATTCACAAAATCACTATTCCCAACTGTCTGAAAAGCCACGTTGCGTATTGAAATGAAAACCTGCACTTAACACTCTCTGAAATGCTAAATCTGTTTTAGCATTATATCCACGTGCACATTGGCGCTCCGGCCAGTTTCCTGCAACCCATAGCCTCTCATTCAGACGCCTATTTCGCGTCAACATTCCCCTCACCTCATAAGCGTTCTCATTAATAATTCTTAGCAATTTATTGTCGTTTTTTGGATTTATGTTGTGCCTGTCCTGAGAAGTGGCAGAATATTAGTGCTCTCTTGTGGGTGTGTTTGTGTTTGGTGGTATTTTTTTTTCCCCGTTGCTTTCGTCCTTCAATCAGTTATATTGTGGCATATTTTTTTTTTCTTTTTTTTTTTTTTTTTGGCGTTTTTGTGTGCTGCCTCTAAGAGTGTTGAAATAGGATTAAAGTCCTGGCATTATCAGTTTTGGCGTTTATAATATTATGAAATACTAGGGCGGGTCGATTTAAAAAGCGCTCATTGCTTCAGTAAAAATCGTATTCCTAGGATCAAAAATAAGAATCTTTTGCCGAAGGAACCATGCCTCTAAACGATTCTGATGTCCCTTCTTCTTTCTTTCTTACAGCGTTGTGCCGGAAGGTGGTTTGTAAAAACGCTAATTTCTAATAATTGTTTTTTATTTCTTTTTCGGTATTACTAAGTTAAATTCATTTTGTTTCGATTTACTCATATGTTCTGCACTACTAACTTTAGTTTTCCTAAGCAGAATATAAACTCTCAAAAAGAAAAAACATAGGCATTTCAAAGTGAATTTTTCAAGGTTTTGCCCCTACGAACCCAAGGGGGGACATCATGCTATTTGTTTTTATTTATTATCGTTTGCGAGGTATGGTTCCTTCGGCAAATTTTCTTATTTTGATGCCCTAGAATATGATTTTTCGTCTATGAGGCAGAGTGGTCGTTTTTTTTTGTGTGCTTATGTTGCCTCCTGGCTGTACAAATCGACACCGAGCCTTAATGAATACGTATTTATTTGACTGTGTAGTCTATAAGCATATTATTATCTCTATTGATTTTTTTATTTGCTAATTTTATGGAGTGGAGTAATTATTCATAATATCTTGTCAAATGTGTTGTGTTCATTATTTTTCACACGTGTAAGTTGGAAGACAGGACACAAAAACGTTTCTTCTGGTCTTTGTAATCAAACAATAAATTCTTACAATTTGGGTCAACTCAGATTTTTTCCAGAAAGATGATAGGCGCTTAAAGTGGCTTAATTTCAAAAAAAAAAGTGTTGACTACCTTGTGGATCCAACCTGGCCCTAGCCGATGTGCGTCGAGGAGGAGCAGCGCGGCGGCGGACAGGGGGGTGCGGGGAGGAAGACAGGGTCCCTGTGGGACCCGACCATCAAATGCGTAAACGCGTTACGCCCCTCTCACCAATAATCGTGAATGGCATGGATCCGCACAGCGGTATCCGTGAACAGACTTTATACAGCGGGAGAAACGCGAAGTATGTGTCCGTCCTGGAGCCGAGACAGAGTGCATTTGTCTGGCTGTGGGTGGAGTGAATACTCAGGGCGGTGTGTCCCGGCATTGCGAGTAGCTGCGAAGCGTGTGCGATGGGGTGCGTGGTAGATCGGGTGATCTCCGGCGTCTCAAAGCAGCCACGTTGTTGGGAGAACCCAAGGGCGCGGGACCAGAGCGTGAGACACCAGGGCACGGAGCGAGTGTGGGAGGGAAGCGGGGCCGCACCTGATACTACGGCCTACATTATTTAGTTGTAAACTTCCATGTGCATAATATTAAGGTTTATCTTCAAGTATGGAATATACGAGGAGGCGTCGACAACTGAGGCCCGTTTTATTTTGAAATTGGCATAGTCATTTCATGTCGTTTTAGGTTCAGTGGAATGAGTTGTTTGTATCTCTCCTCGCCTCCAGTTGGTTATGAGTCCAATATCCAAAGAATGCAATTCTTATTAGATTTTATAATTGTAGCACCATCTATATATGCATTCGTTCAAAATCACAAGGCTTGAAGACCATGTGAGTTAATATGGATTCTTGCTTGTGGGCTCTCAATATTTAAAGCGTGCTCAATGTATTATGTACGCCGTTCTATGGGCGGGTCAATAACGGAGAAGAAAACTTGAGTCAGTTATCGTTTTTTTTTTTTTTTTTTGGACGTGTGAAGGCCTAACGTTTCAAAGGTAGCTCAACAAGAGGTAGGCTATGTAATCCTTTATTCATCCTCATATTTAATTCTTTTTTAATTTTAGCAGCCTTACCCTGCCCTTGCAGTGTCTTCCTTCTGCAGTTGCATGTCTAGAGAGGTGTCAGATTGACACAGATAGTACAGTCTCTAACACCCTTTGCAAAAACGACTTTGTTTGCACCAGGAGAGGCGGCCTTACAAGCATAAGAGCCTAATCGATAAAATCGGGGAACATTGCGAGTAGATTAGAGCCTCGCCTATTGGTCATCTTAATTGTTCTTCTTTTGATGACTATTTCTCTATCATATCATTATTTGTCTTGTGTGGTCATTCAATTCATCTGAATTTCGGAATAGATTCTAAAAGGGGCTCTGTATAAAAGGGGCCGACAATTGCTCCACTGGGTTTCGTGTTGACTTATGTTGTTGTGTTTATATACTGTTTAATTCTAATAGATACTTTGCTATACACCTTAACCGGTATGGTTTGTGAGAAATCTTCAACAACCTTTGCTTTCTGTCTTTATCTCAGGTTCATCTTTTTTGTTGTCCATTATATCTTGATTGTATTTTTTTTCGAAATCGATGGATGTTTAAAAATAATATTGCTTCCTATATATAGTAATCTCGTAGTCTTCTGTCAGTTCTGTGTGATCAGTTGGTCCTCAATTACATCACTTTTCCTTCCTGATGTTTAAAGAGCAGAAATGGCGACTCCAGATTATTTGCAAGCGACCTGTTCCGGTAGTCTGGTGGCTTTGTTCTGATAGTTCTTTGACATTCGTTTGATCTATAACGTTTTCTTTATCATAGAGAAAAAAACTAGTGCTTGAATCAGAGAATATCCAAAAAAAATGACTCCTGCATGAAAAAGTTGGGGCCCTTGCTGGAAACACTTCCTCTTTATCCTATTTTTACACTAACCTGGAACCCAATTTTGAGCTCAACAAGTAGGTTATTCCTGTTATTTATGATGTACTCTTAATTATGTATATTTTTAGTTGTCAAAGGGGGGTGTGATAAAAAATCCTCTTAGGTATGGTGTGTAATTTCTGTGTACAATTGCTCCGGTTTTGTGTGTGCGAACACGGACGCTGACGGGCGTGTACGTAGATGGGTGTCCCTTATGGGCAGTTGGTTGCAATGTGTCAGGGGCAGGGCAGAGCTTGCTTGTCTGGGGCTCATCGTGTGTTTTTTTTTTTTTTTTAATTCGAAACCATATAAACATAATACTCTTCTATGTTTAAGCAACTCAGATTTTTTTTTTGTGCTTTTCTATTCCTTACCGTCTGCCCCCTATCTGGAACATAATCCTTTTAAATTCTTATTATTTACCGATCAGAGGCTATAATATCCTGAATCATTTATTTTTTTCGGGATGATATTTGCTTTCTTTCTGATAATCAATCATC
This sequence comes from Eurosta solidaginis, assembly GCA_029619165.1. Taxonomy (NCBI): domain Eukaryota; kingdom Metazoa; phylum Arthropoda; class Insecta; order Diptera; family Tephritidae; genus Eurosta; species Eurosta solidaginis. The sequence continues at coordinate 1,739 of JARSSU010005190.1, read as the reverse complement.
AGGACTAAAAACCTCAAAAACGACCTCGGTGGGCGCTCTATTTGGGACTTTATATTTTTTTTCACCAATAACGGTGGTTTTTTTATTGGTTATTCTTTTTCATTTTTTTTTTTAATTTTTTTTTATATTCTTGTAGAATATTATTTTTGTATATTTTACATTTATGATGCTTTTTTTGTTTTTTTGACAATCGTTTTTGTTTACAGAATGAATTTTTGGTATAATTTTGAGAAACTATAGAAGGGATATATTTATCCACTATTTGTTTTTCGGGATTATAGCCTTGCCTATATCTGGATCATTTAGATATCTTTTTCTCGTAGTTCTAGATTTGTGATATTATGTTTGTTGATTATCTATGTCTGTTTTTTCCGATATCGACCGTTTTTTCTTTATTAAACTGTTTCGGATATTCATCTTGAGTTGTTTTACCTCTCCTTTCCTTTACTTCTTTCTTCTTTTTCTTTTTTCTTCTAATTTTTGTAATTTCTTCTTTTTAACATATCTTTTTTTTATTCTATAAATTGACATTATTTATTTTTAATTTTTTCATTATATATTATAATTTTCTTTTAATATTTTTTCTTATTTTTATACAAAATTTCATGCCTATGTTTTTTTTTTAACATTTAAACTATTCAATATGAACAGAACTTTTTCTTAACTATTTCCATATTTTTTTTTTTTTCATTATTTTTTATACTGATTTTTTCAAATTTCTTATTTTTTTTCTTACTAAATAAAACATGTAATTTTTTATTTTTTTTTTGATCTTTGATTTTTTTTTATTTTTTTTTTTATGTTAGTTTATAATCATTTTGTATCAATTCTTATATTTAGATTTTTATTATAATTTTTCTAGGTCTCTTACTTTCTTTGTTTTTTTTCATTGATAAATCATTCTTTTCTGTTTATTTTCTTATCTATATTTTCTCTTATTTTTGATTTAATTATTAAAAATGAAAAAAACTTAAGATTATAAATATTTTTTTTTTTTATTTTATTTATTTTATTTGGTTTTTATTTTTGAGTTTTTTTTATCTTTTTCTTATTATTTTTTTTAATTTTTCTCTTCTTTATTTATATTTTCCTTTTTTCTCTTTTTTTTCTTAATTTTATACTAATTTTTTTTTTTTCTATTTCCACTTTTTTTATATTTTTCCCTTATTTTGATTATTTTAATTTTTTTTTTTTCCTCTCTCTATTTATTTAATTATTTTGATAATTTATTATTTTTTATACTTATTTATTCTCACTTTTTCATTCTTTTTATTTTTTTCTATTTTTTTTTCATATTTCTATTTCTTTTTTTTGTTTTTTTTATTTTTTACTTATTTACTTTTTTTTTTTTATTTTTTTTTTTTACATACTTTCATCTAGTTTTATTTTTTTAATTTTTTATCTTTTTTCTTATCTTTTTACATTTATTTTTATACTTTTTTTTATGTAGTTACTCTATTTTTTATTTTCTTTTTTTTTTTTTCTTTTACTTTATTTGACCTATTTATTATTATTATACTTTTACTTCTTTACTTATATTTTAATTCTACTTTTCTTTTCTTTTATCTTTTTAACAAACACTTCTTTTTCTTTCTTTTTTTGGTTTACTTGTATTCTTTTTCTATTTTATTAACTTTATTTCTTTTTTTATTTTTTTACTTTTCTTTTCTTGATTAATTATTTTTTTATTTTCTTTTTATTTTTTAGTAAATATTTTTTATTATAGTTTTTTATCTTTT
>JARSSU010005189.1:0-10526 GCA_029619165.1 Eurosta solidaginis | reverse complement strand
AGTACGGATACTGACGCAGAGCAGGACTTTAGACAGATACGAACACCTTCGGTTGCCTTCGTAAAACCATCGCCAAGGCAACAGCACACACAGCCAACGCAAATAATAAGAATTTTTGATTTTTTTAAAAGGTTTTTAACCTACAAGTTGTAATAGGTTGATTTCTTCGCTTTAATACCATTTATTTCATTCCAATAGAAAATCTATTCAATTTCGTCATTAGCTTCGCTGTTGGGATCTAGAAGCATTTTTAAATATATCTAGTATACTTATCCTTTTTTTTACTTAATTAGCTAATAGTATTCTAGTGTTTATTTTTAATTTTTTTTTATAGTTTTAACAGATAAAATATACATTCACACATACGATTCGAATTTGAAGTTTTATAATTGTAGGCATTTTTTTTAAGCAACCCCGGTGATACACAAATGATCATAGAAAGAGCCCATATAGCAAATACTTTCTAAATACATACGCCGTCAGTCATCCGAATTTTCACTTTCGGTGATTTTGAAGTTTGTACTTGAATTTGTGTTAATTCTTTTGTGTAACTAGAGATATTTTTTGTTGCAGCTAAGTTTGAATATACCTACATACATGTAGATATATGTATATGTACATTGGATGCAGTTGTACACATATAAGTTCGTTTATATTAATAAATACTTATATATACATACATATTATTTCTGAATACATAGTTTTCTTGAATTTTTTATACTTTAGAAACAAAGCCTTTTTTTTGGGAATATTTTTAATTATATCGCGACGGTTGATTTGCCAGTGGGGTTGGTTTCATATGTTCCAGTGATCAGGATTCTCCATCGTTTTTACAACATTATCTTGAGGAGTTTCCTCGTTCGTAGGTGGGAGGAGAATAATAGTTCTTCGCCTAGGGAGAGTTTATGGAACGAGAGGAGGTAGAAGAGATTGTGCCAGGCGGTCTGGGCATTTTAGATATAAATCGTAGGGTTACGAGGAGTGCGGCCAGGGCTCTGCAAAATTAGATCGCCGGGTCCATATTTACACAAATCGATACAGGGATACCACATCCCGTCGATTTCGCGCCAATCGATGTCCTCAATAGGTGCACTGCTAGGGTTTTTGGGTCGCAAGGACAGCAGGTTCCAAGGATCAGGATCACAAAAGAGTTTTCATGCAACACCACTAACGACAGTATCAGCTTTTTGCAAAAGATCGAGGAGATAGCAACCATTGCAGATTCAGATGAGAGGGAAAGGGACGGTGCTCCATCCAACCATTCGTTGACGTCGGGGACGGGGCCGTAGGTCCAAAACCGAGTTTGTCGGATACCCGTATGGAACCGCTGAGCCAAATAATGGCGATGATGGCGCAGCAGCAGGATTTGCTGACGAAGTACGTGGACGATGTTAACCACTTACGAACTAGTGTGGCCGACCTCAACAAGCGCGCGTCTGGAGTAGGGGCATCAGCCCAGGTACCACAGGACTGACCCAGAAACACGTCTACACCAGAAATAAACAACGCGAGATATAATGGCACGGGGCAGTTCGGCGATGCAGAGACGACCCAAGGCGAAAACCTGTCGCACTCTGGCGATTTGAGGCGCTGGAAGAAAGTCGACCTTGAGAAGTGGCATATCAAGTTCGACTGTTCCAGCAAAGGCATGAGTGTGGAGAGCTTCATTTTTCGCGTTGAGAAAATGCGTGAAAAGAATGCTTTCACGTATAAGCAGTTGTTCACGGATTTTCACTGTCTGGTAACCGGCGGTGCCTTGAAATGGTATTGGCAGGTACTCGAAGATAATGCAGAAAATCCCGACTTTGGATATCATGAACTAAAAGGCGAGCTGCTATGCCACTTTAAGACCGCTGAGACAGACTATGAGATCATACGCGAAATAATGGAACGGAAACAACAGCCGAATGGCAACTTTGATGAACTCCACAATTTAACCTTTCGTCTAAGGAAACGTAGACCGGAAAAGGAACTGATTGGCATTGTCAGAGGAAACCTTAAGCCCTACCTGGCCAACCTGACGTTTGCGGCCAATATAGAAACCTTGGCTGAATTAAAAGCTGAATGCAAAAGGGCAGAAAAGTTTATAAAAGAAAATAAGAGTAGATCCAAACCAGTTAGCGAGATTGATTTTGGCGAGAGTGAGTTGCTAGGAAATAGTGATGAGGCAATTGGTAAAACCCCCTATGGGAAAGTCCAAACTCCAGCTTAAAATCAGGCTAGAAGCGATGTATTCCCGTCCTTTTGTGGAAACTCGTCTAAGTCCGCTGTGAAATCCTTTTGTCCTTCACCTTTCCATCTCATGTTGTGTTTCGCTTGTGGCATGCCGGTGGATCACTTCGTGAAAAATCCGGCAGAAGCCAACAGGGACACTAGATGTAAGTCCTCGTTTCACAACGTGGTGTGTTTTTCCTGTGGAAGTGACTCGTCGTTTTGTGTTTACAAATCAGATAAGGGAAACCACAGGCTGGCAGAGATTTCCGGGAACTCGTGTCAGGAGCAGGGAAACCCGGAAACAGCTTAAGCATTTTGAAAAATGAAAAGTCAGATAGAAGTGAAATCAAAGAAATAGAAAAGAAAACAAGTAAGGAAGGCTCAGTTCGGGTGTAACCGAACATTACATACTCAGTTGAGAGCTATGGAGACAAAATAAGGAAAATCACCATGTAGGAAAATGAACCTAGGGTAACCCTGGAATGTGGTTGTATGACATGTGTATCAAATGGAAGGTATTAAAGAGTATTTTAAGAGAGAGTAGGCCATAGTTCTATGGATGGACGCCATTTAGGGATATCGCCATAAAGGTGCACCAGGGCTGACTCTAGAATTTGTTTGTACGATATGGGTATCAAATGAAAGGTGTTACTGAGCATTTTAAGAGGGAGTGGGCCTTAGGTCTATCGGTGGACGCCTTTTCGAGATATCGCCATTGAGGTGGACCAGGGGTGACTCTAGAATGTGTTTGTACGATATGGGTATCAAATGAAAGGTGGTAATGAGTATTTTAAAAGGGAATGGGCTTTAGTTCTATAGGTGAACGCCTTTTCGAGAAATCGCCATAAAGGTGGACCAGGGTGACTCTAGAATATGTTTGTACGATATGGGTATCAAATGAAAGCTGTTAATGAGTATTTTGAAAAGGAGTGATCCTTAGTTCCATAGGTGGACGCCGTTTCGGGATATCGCCATACAGGTGGACCAGGGGTGTCTCTAGAATGTGTTTGTACGATATGGGTATCAAACGAAAGGGGTTACTGAGCATTTTAAGAGGGAGTGGGCATTAGGTCTATAGGTGGACGCCTTTTCGAGATATCGCCATTAGGGTGGGACAGGGGTGACTCTAGAATGTTTGTACGATATGGGTATCAAACGAAAGGTGTTACTGAGCATTTTAAGAGGAAGTGGACATTAGGTCTATAGGTGGACGCCTTTTCGAGATATCGCCATTAGGGTGGGCCAGGGGTGACTCTAGAATGTTTGTACGATATGGGTATCAAACGAAAGGTGTTACTGAGCATTTTAAGAGGGAGTGGGCATTCGGTCTATAGGTGGACGCCTTTTCGAGATATCGCCATTAGGATGGGCCAGGGGTGACTCTAGAATGTGTTTGTACGATATGGATATCAAATTAAAGGTATTAATGAGGGTTTTAAAAGCGAGTGGCCCTTAGATGTATATGTGAGGGCTTTCTCGCGATATCGACCAAAATGTGGGCCAGATGATCCAGAAAATCATCTGTCGGGCACTGCTAATTTATTTATATATGCAATACCACTAACAGTATTCCTGCCAAGATTCCAAGGGCTGCTGATTTCGCCTTGTAGAACTTTTTCATTTTCTTCTACTTAATATGGTAGGTGTCACACCCATTTTACAAAGTTTTTTCCAAAGTTATATTTTGTGTCAATAAACCAATCCAGTTACCATGTTTCATCCCTTTTTTCGTATTTGGTATAGAATTATGGCTTTTTTTCATTTTTCGTAATTTTCGATATCGATAAAGTGGGCGTGGTTATGGTCGGATTTCGGCCATTTTTTATACCAAGATAAAGTGAGTTCAGATAAGTACGTGGGCTAAGTTTAGTAAAGATATATCGGTTTTTGCTCAAGTTATTGTGCGGCCGAGCGGAAGGACAGACGGTGGACTGTGTATAAAAACTGGGCGTGGCTTCCACCGATTTCGCCCATTTTCACAGAGAACAGTTACCGTCATACTACCAAATTTGAGAAGGATTGGTAAATTTTTGTTCGACTTATGGCATTAAAAGTATTCTAGACAGACTAAATGAAAATGGGCGGAGCCAAGCCCATTTTGAAATTTTCTTTTGTTTTTGTATTTTGTTGCATCATATCATTACTGGAGTTGAATTTTGACTTAATTTACTTATATACAGTAAAGATATTAAATTTTTTGTTAAAATTTGAATTTTAAAAATTTTTTTTTAAAAAGTGGGCGTGTTCTTCATCCAATTTTGCTAATTTTTATTTAGCACATATATAGTAATAGTAGTAACGTTCCTGCCACATTTCATCATGATATCTTTAACGACTGTCAAATTACAGCTTGCAAAACTTTTAAATTACCTTCTTGTAAAAGTGGGCGGTGCCACGCCCATGGTCCAAAATCTTACTAATTTTCTATTCTGCGTCATAACGCCAACCCATCTACCAAGTTCCATCGCTTTAACCGCCTTTGGCAATGAATTATCGCATTTTTTCGGTTTTTCGAAATTTTCGATATCGAAAAAGTGGGCGTGGTTATAGTCCGATATCGTTAATTTTAAATTGCGATCTGAGATGAGTGCCCAGGAATCTACATACCAAATTTCATCAAGATACCTCAAAATTTACTCAAGTTATCGTGTTAACGGACAGACGGAGGGACGGACGGACGGACGGACATGGCTCAATCAAATTTGTTTTTTCGATACTGATGATTTTGATATATGGAAGTCTATATCTATCTCGATTCCTTTATACCTGTACAACCAACCGTTATCCAATCAAAGTTAATATACTCTGTGAGCTCTGCTCAACTGAGTATAAATAAAATTAAAGAAAAAAAAACTTTTTTAAAAATAAGCTTTTATTATTTTGGTTAATAAAATTAACTACAAAGTAAACAATAAATTGAATCTAAAGAAATGTAACACTTTATAAGTTCATTGTAAGCTTAAACGATAATTAGGTTTTTTCGTCTGCGACAAAAAATTCTATATCGTACATAATTATATATTTTTAACATTAAAACTTTACACCTAAATTATTAAATCTTACAGTTTATATCAAAGTCCAAATTGTTCTAATAAAAAACGTGTTAAATTTTGATGGTATAATTAAGAACATTTAGGATCTCATTTTCTTGCTATCGCAATGTAACACGCTTTTATTAGAACAATTAGGACTGTGATATAAACTGTAAGCTTTAATAATTTAGGTGTAAAGTTTTAATGTTAAAAATATATAATTATGTACGATATAGAATTTTTTTGTCGCAGACGAAAAAGCCTAATTATCGTTTAAGCTTACAATGAACTTATAAAGTGTTATATTTCTTTAGAGTCAATTTATTGTTTACTTTGTAGTTAATTTTATTAACCAATATAATAAAAGCTTATTTTTAAAAAAGTTTTTTTTTCTTTAAAAATCTGTAAAACAAAATCAAGTCCGCAGAAAAGTATGCAACACTTACCGATAAGAGCCTAACCGCGTTAGCGTTCGTTGTATCACAGAATTTTTACACTTTGAAAATGACGGCTGTTGTTTGCAAGGTTGCATTCCTTGAGTGTTCGTTTTCACCATCTGGATTAACAAAGTCATGAGCCTGGGCATTCGCGCAATTTTAGTGATGTAAATTGCATGGCGCCAGCGCCAATGCGGTGCCAGCTCAATGGTAGCTCATTGACGAAATGACTCCAAGCGAATTTTTGACGCTACTTAGTAGTGAGTGCGTAGTACATTTTACTTGCGCTATTGAGTGAAACGACTTTTGTGTGTCAGGCACGAGTTTGGTGTTATTGGCGCTACTGTCAATGATGACACTGAGCTGTTGACGGTAGCGCTGGTAGTTCAGATTTTGAATCAGAGAAAGAATTGATGACCCGTGTAAATTATTATGGCTTTGGCCGTGTAAATTATTATGGTGTATTTGTATATTTTAGATTTAATGCACAATTAATATGTGTGTGTTTGAGCGGCCAAATAATAACAGTAGTATTGCTAAAGTGTTGATTAGTTGATGGAATGTCGCTAATTTCCTAGCGATGATCAGCAGATTGTCAATATTTCGTTCAACGGACGCGCGAAATTGCCACATCTGCTCAAATTTTCAAAGATTTTCCATTCTTGATTTAACTTAAGCTGTTATGCCAATATTTTTCAGCCAGCTTTTTTCAAATAGGTAATTTTTCCAAAAGCAAAATAAATTACAGAAAAGATTACAGAGTTAAACAGCCTTAAAAATTCAGCTATGTTGGTTATACACAGAAATACAACAGAGGGTTGTGTCCCCGCTTTTCGCAAGCGTTGAGATTCACCACGCGTAACACGCGTGATTCACCACGTCCAAATATCACAATCCACGGATAGGTACCGGCGGGTTTGTTTGGGACTTAGGCTGTTATGCCAAAGTAAATACAAATCATTACCGATAACTTTGTTATCGATTAATTTATCGAATTCTAACAATGAATATTGCATTGTCATCGGAGTTATACATGTGTGCAAAATTTCAGCTCAATCGGACACCGGGAAGTGTATCAAATTTAACTTGCAAGATTCCATTACAGACAACAAAAGTGAAACTAAATAAAAGCTTATAATTAACAAACCTTCCCCTGAAACCTATCCTGTCATCCCCCATCAATCAATCCAAAAATTATTTAAATAGAATAAGAATAAATTAACATAATGAAAGAGGGTCACTAGATTTTATAGGTACCACTTGGAAGTGGATAGCCGGAAATCCGGACCATACCGGTTTTAATATTTTAGTAGAAAGAATGAATAATGTTTTAGATAATAATAACGGACAGTAATAAACAAACTGGCAAAGGAAAAATTGAAAAAATAATAGAAAAAACTAATAAAATCTGTAAAATAATACAAGAGGAAAAGGACATAGATAATGAATTAATAATACAAATAAAGTTCAAACTAGAAGTAATTAAGGAAGAATTAATTAACATAGCTTATGCCATCCATTGGGCAAAAGCAAGTATAATTAATTCATATATCCTATCAGAAATGGAAATTGAAATTACATAAACATTTTTAGAAAACGAAAATATACCGTTTATAAATTTAGATGGGGCATTAAAATTTGCGGAAATCTAAATTGCATCAAATAAAGAAACTCTAATTTATATAATCAATCTTCCAACAACGGAAAAAAAGATTGTAGAACCTTAGAAATAAGACCAATAAAAAAGAAAGAATTAATAAATAAAATTGATTACAATTCAATTCTTATATGTAAAAATAAAACTTACGGAAAAATCAAAGATTGTAAATCATACAACAACTTGTCTATATGTTCAAGAAATATCGTGAAGGATATTAGAAATGGCACATGCATAGTACATCTGCTAAAAAGTAAAATTGATAATTACACAAAAATAAACAACCAACACATTAAAACTGTAGAAGAGATATCAAGCGATATACTGTTTCTAAATGAATATGATGGTTTTATTAAATTTGATAATGAAAATGTAAAACTAAAAGGAACATATCTAATAAAACATCAGAACACAAGTATTATAATAAATGACAAAAAATATTTTTGAAAAGAAATTACTGAAAAAAAACCAATGCCGGCGATATTACAGCCAATTGTAGTAAATAGTAAAGTAGAAGAAATTTTATCTTTAAAAGCAATCAAAGAATTCCAAACTAATGAATTAAAAGAAATTACATTGTTGAAAAAGCGGAATTATATATATTTATAATTAAACTTAACATCTATAGGAATAGTTATATTTGCAATTGTAATTGTATTGTTTAAATATAAAAAATATAAAATAAATGACAAACTGAAAACTGAAATCGGAATTGATAATTTGTCTAAGTATTTCGTAACTCCATCGATCGAGGACGCTCAAATTTAAGGGCGGAGGAGTTAACACGCGATATATTTGGCTCTCACATAATGGTTTACATTATTTACTTACATAACTTTCGGCAATCATTTTTAGTTCGCATAAACATATTTATGCTGACATAACATTTAAATTATTTAAAATTCAACTTACCTTCCTATAAACAAATTAATGCTAACATCAAATATGTGAACTTGCCAAATCAAAATTTCACACAACTCAATTCTTAATAATTGTTGTTAATCAAAACTCAATAACAATTTTTTGCATTTCCTGTTTCGCAACACAAATTCCGCTTAAACTAAATAATTTAATTTTGGCTAAACAAAGCCATTGCACGCGCATCCGCTGCAATGCTTTTGTTTATGGTAAAATGCTGACGCTTGCGTCTGGCTTACTTAGGCACGGGCATTTACTTATTTTGTTGTTGTTGTAAATAATGAACGAAAAATTATTTTAATAACAATTAATTGAACACAAAAATTCATGCCCCTATTACCGTTTACAACTCAACTTAGTTGGGTTGAAATTAAAACAACTCAACTTTAAGACAACTCAACTCCTGTTTGGTATTATGAATTACAACTTATTTCAGTTGAAGTTGAATTGATGTTGCCAACCTAAGAAAGTGATGATTTGACCATATATGTAATACTTCTATATCACTACTACTGAACTGTGCAGCCTGTAAAACATTACAGTACAGATATATAATGAGAGAAGGAGACAAATCCCAAGACTGTCGTTAAATTTTTTATAAAAAAGGGGCTTAAATATATGTTTATTTCAACAAGCCGTCTTGCTTTTATCAATATTAGACATTGGGCAATTTCGTTTCTCCAAATGAAAAAGTAAGCCTTTGTTTTCCACTAGTATTATAAATTTTTTATTATTTTAAGAAATCGCAGGAGAACGCGCAGGGATTCGAGGAATATATCTCTCCTTGCAAGATGCTAATGGCACCCTTTTGGATCATCTGGCCGGAAAACAGGATTTGTTGGTATGGTCGTTGCTTTAAGAAACATTTTTCAACTATTTGAGAAGCTTACAAATTTTGGCATGACACACCTTTTAACTTATAAGCATTCACAAGACTTCCTGGAAACCTTTTTTGTGCAGTTAAGGCAAGAGGGGGTTTCAACAATAATCCCAAAGCAGTTCAATTTAAAAGTGCATATAGACGACTCTTAGTAAGGCACGAGGTTAAGTGCTTTTGAAAGTGGGAATAGTACCTTCGACGGCGTATCCATTCTAGAGGCGTCATCAGCGTCTACAAGTATCCTTAAAAAAAATAGCGAGGTAATAGATTTCGAGTTAGAAAATGTTTATGTTAATAAGATGTGGGGATTGTCTGTATATGTGGACAATGTTGTTCGTTATATTGCTGGCTATGGTATTTTTCAAAATACAAGTGATGCATTCTCCAATAGTATCATGGACGATCACATAGCCATCGAAAATTTATTTAGCAATGACATCTTTAATAATCACAGTACACAGCGGGTTAGGGGATCAGAATATACCTGCGGTAGGAATGCCTGTCGTAAGAGGCGACTAAAATACCAGATTCAAGGGGCTGTGTAGCGCAACCCTTCAGGTTGCCAGCGCAATATATAGCTTCTCCAAACTCAATTGTCAACCTCACCTATCCGCGGCGAATCCTGTTTCACTAACAGACGAGGCTCTGGCGACCCCAAGCTCCTCATGGAATTTGTGGGTAGGGAGGGGGGAATGGCTTGCAGGTTTAATGTGGCCACATAAATCGTTCCGAGATGGTCGGGCTAGCACATTAATGGTGCTGTAGTACCGGAGCGTACCGGATCTGTATCCAGCAAAGGACCATCACATCGATAACACTCCCCAAAACCTTCGGGGAGCAACCTTATCGCTACAACAACAACAACAACCGTACACAGCTGTGTAAGGAAGTAATAAGTTTTTATCTGGATATTCGATTGTTTTTTGAAACGAAAAAAGGGCACGGACGAAAAAGAGTATGTTACAAAAAAAATTTACAAAATTGATATCATTTCAACACCAATAGCAGCCAGCCCAGTACTCATATTTTGTTTACTTCATCAAAAATTTACTTCATTAAAAAACTCAAAATAAGCAAATTTTTGAAAACGTTTATATATCGTTTGTTCAAGCTAATTCACTTTAAATTTCTTTTAAAAACTTTTAAAGAAATGCTTGTTGGGATATTTTTATACATGTATATTTGAATTTTTTTCATTTCAAAAATATGAATTATTTGCCTTGTTTTTATACTCCGTTGAGCAGAGCTCACAGAGTATATTAACTTTGATTGGATAACGGTTGGTTGTACAGGTATAAAGGAATCGAGATAAATATAGACTTCCATATATCAAAATCATCAGTATCGAAAAAAAATTCGATTGAGCCATGTCCGTCCGTACGTCCGTC